>JACDQD010000060.1:0-34292 GCA_019843655.1 Lethocerus indicus | reverse complement strand
TGCAATATGGGGCCGATATCTGAAAATTTTCGAAAAACCTTATTTTTCGATTTCAAGGCTCTCCTTTTAGGGGCAAGTGTAGCTCACATAAATACACTTGTGGGTGCAATATGGGGCCGATATCTGAAAATTTTCGAAAAACCTTATTTTTCGATTTCAAGGCTCTCCTTTTAGGGGCAAGTGTAGCTCACATAAATACACTTGTGGGTGCAATATGGGGCCGATATCTGAAAATTTTCAAAAACCTTATTTTTCGATTTCAAGGCCCTCCTTTAGGGGCAAGTGTAGCTCACATAAATACACTTGTGGGTGCAATATGGGGCCGATATCTGAAAATTTTCAAAAACCTTATTTTTCGATTTCAAGGCCCTCCTTTTAGGGGCAAGTGTAGCTCACATAAATACACTTGTGGGTGCAATATGGGGCCGATATCTGAAAATTTTCAAAAACCTTATTTTTCGATTTCAAGGCCTCTCCTTTTGGGGGCAAGTGTAGCTCACATAAATACACTTGTGGGTGCAATATGGGGCCGATATCTGAAAATTTTCAAAAACCTTATTTTTCGATTTCAAGGCCCTCCTTTTAGGGGCAAGTGTAGCTCACATAAATACACTTGTGGGTGCAATATGGGGCCGATATCTGAAAATTTTCGAAAAACCTTATTTTCGATTTCAAGGCTCTCCTTTTAGGGGCAAGTGTAGCTCACATAAATACACTTGTGGGTGCAATATGGGGCCGATATCTGAAAATTTTCAAAAACCTTATTTTTCGATTTCAAGGCCCTCCTTTTAGGGGCAAGTGTAGCTCACATAAATACACTTGTGGGTGCAATATGGGGCCGATATCTGAAAATTTTCAAAAACCTTATTTTTCGATTTCAAGGCCCTCCTTTTAGGGGCAAGTGTAGCTCACATAAATACACTTGTGGGTGCAATATGGGGCCGATATCTGAAAATTTTCGAAAAACCTTATTTTTCGATTTCAAGGCTCTCCTTTTAGGGGCAAGTGTAGCTCACATAAATACACTTGTGGGTGCAATATGGGGCCGATATCTGAAAATTTTCAAAAAACCTTATTTTTCGATTTCAAGGCCCTCCTTTTAGGGGCAAGTGTAGCTCACATAAATACACTTGTGGGTGCAATATGGGGCCGATATCTGAAAATTTTCAAAAACCTTATTTTTCGATTTCAAGGCTCTCCTTTTAGGGGCAAGTGTAGCTCACATAAATACACTTGTGGGTGCAATATGGGGCCGATATCTGAAAATTTTCAAAAACCTTATTTTTCGATTTCAAGGCCCTCCTTTTAGGGGCAAGTGTAGCTCACATAAATACACTTGTGGGTGCAATATGGGGCCGATATCTGAAAATTTTCGAAAAACCTTATTTTTCGATTTCAAGGCCCTCCTTTTAGGGGCAAGTGTAGCTCACATAAATACACTTGTGGGTGCAATATGGGGCCGATATCTGAAAATTTTCAAAAAACCTTATTTTTCGATTTCAAGGCCCTCCTTTTAGGGGCAAGTGTAGCTCACATAAATACACTTGTGGGTGCAATATGGGGCCGATATCTGTGTCTGAGGCTGTGCTCAACGTTGCTGGGGCCGGCCCCCGTGCGCTGCTGGAGGGGATGGAAGCACGGGGGTGGTGGGTGGTTGGGCCGGCTGCCCGGGGGTGGGGATCGATACGGCGCCGTCGCTGGCGGCGGCCGTTTCACCCCCGGCCGAAACACCTGGCGCCTACACTATATATATATATATATATATATATATATATATATATATATATATATATAGACTTCAAAAGGGATGAGTTAAGATATTTCGACTTTCCCCTCTATACAGGGACCTCTGAGTGTGCATCTCAATCTGTGCGGACCCGGAATATAGGACCTATACTGGGAGGGGATGATTATATATATATATATATGTACTGTTAAATAAACTAGAAAGGGGTTGAAAATATTATAGTTATTAGTGTGGGGGTTGATTATAAATTTTCAACACGCATATATATATATATATATGTGTCATGGGTTGAAGGATGGTCCCCGGATAGCATTAAGGGCCGGTCAAAGTCCGGGCTCTATATATATATATATATATATATATATATATATATATATATATATATATACAGTGACAGCGAAGTGAGGTGCTACTGAAGACGGCGTGCGACCGCAATAACCGAGGCCCAACAGAAGACCGAACGCCGGCAGCGATATATATATATATATATATATATATATATATATATATATATATATATGTGTGTATATATACAGAGGCTTACCTTTGGATGGTCCCTGACCGGTACAACGACCCTTATTGTTACTTTTATTGGTTTATCCCTTGTTATGTCGACCATACGCCTCGGCGCCGTCTCTGACCTCTGACCCTGTCCATCTGCAACAACATTAACGAAATATTCTATAAAAAACATATATATATATATATATATATATATATATATATATATATATATATATATAGCGTCTAAGTTGTCTATTGAAGGTTGTCTTTAGGGGATGAAGTTGTTGTTGTACATACTCAAATATATATATATATATATAGCTCGAAGTGTGTAAGTGGGGTAAATAAGAGGGCGTGGGGTCTGTGAATAAACACAAACTTATCCTCCCACCCCCTCCCCCCCAAACCATTGGGATGTGAAGGGGTTGTGCGAAGAAGTTTAAACGCTCCCGGTCAGGCGGCGTTTAATTCGGCCGTAAAAACCTTTTTCAACCCTTCTCAAATATTATTAATACGGACGTTTTCGGCAGAGGGTTGATTTTTTTCCCGTTTTTTTTTGATTTCTCGGAGAAACACAAATTGACGGAGACGACAAATATACAGGGATAGATTGGCCGTCGTAATAATGACGTCATTAATAATTGGTGACGGCGTGACGTCACTGAACAAAATACCGGGGACTGACGACGACGAGGTTATGACGTCGTCGTCGGGAAGTGAAATAAAAATGGCGGCCAAATCACAGTGCGATAATTGTACGGAACCGAAATATATTCATTGAAAATAGTGAAAATTCGTGTTTTAGGACATTGAAAACAAACGTTTTTCTTTCAAAAGCCCGTTTTAGGCCGACTATATATATATAAATATATACAGGCATAAATAAGCGTCGTTGTGACGTCATTAATTGGTGCCGGTGTGACGTCATAGAACAATGCCAGGTCTGACGAGAGTATGACGTCACATTAGGAAGAGAAATAATAATGACGGCCAGACACTGCAATAATTATATATATATTATATATGTTATATATATATATATATATATATATATATATATATATATATATATATATATAGAGCCACAAGTGTGCCCCCAACACATGAAGCACGCACAGAGGCACTTAAGTGCGGTCGTGGAATAGACCACCTGTTAGTTTGGGAAAGCGGGAGGAGGAAGCTACGAAAAACTGGTTCAGATGGGGTGGGGGAGGGTTGGTTCAAGTTCCAACAGGTTGCTATATATATATATATATATATAATTTATATATATATATATATATATATATATATATGGAGCAGTTGAACTTAAACGAAATCAACCGAAACGACCCTTCAAAAGCCCCCCTCCCGCCCAACAATCATAAACTTCAACAACAACCCCTATATGAAGTCCACTCGAAGGCGTTTGAGGCGCCAAGTTCAAAGTCCCGACGGGGCTTTGGAGATAGAGACTTGGCGAAGTACCTACCAAAAACTTAGGCCCAGTTATCGCTTCTTAAAGTTGTCGTCCACTTATCTGGCTTTATATATATATATATATATATATATATATATATATATATATATATATATATATATGGAGGGTGGTCCAAAAAAATGTATCCACCTTTCGACAGTCCATAACTTGCAGACCGATTGGCCGAATCGTCTGATTTTTTCATGAGACTGTAGCTTAAAGTCCAACTTGAAGATATATATATATATATATCGCCAAGTACAAGGGTTGTATTATGGGGCTTATTATGGGACGAAAATCTACGGGGAAGAGCGCGGGAGGTCGCTGCACTTGTAGCAGAGGGCCGCTCTGCTGTCTTAAGTCCCCGGGACTTAACTCCACTCTGCTGGACTTTGTGTGTGGGTGGGTGGTGGGGGGGGGAGAAACACTGGAGGGACTTGATTTATCGACGATAAAAAGCGGCATAAACACGTTGGAACTTGGAAGCGTCGTGCTACAGTAGTCGGGCTTGGGCGCGTCATCGCCTCTCGATTTTCGTCAAAAAAAAACGGTGAAAATTTTCGAAAACCTACGGCTATATATATATCCATCTTCAAGTCGGACTTTAAGCTACAGTCTCACGAAAAAATCAGACAAATCGGCCAATCGGTCTTCAAGTTATGGGCCGTCGAAAGGTGGATACATTTTTTTGGACCACCCACCCTATGTATGTATATATATATATATATATATATATATATATATATGAGGGTACATGGTACACGGTTGTACTATATCGTGTCTACTGTCGGCTATTGAAGCCCGGTGAAGTCGCCGGCGGGCACAATCGATCGTAGAAAGTGAATACGATATTACGATATACGATTGTACGTTTTCGCTACTGTCCGTGGGGAGAATCGCGTAGTGGGAGGCCGTAAAATAGAATTTTTTCAAAATTTCCTCTATACACAGTGGGGTGGTGGTGGGGGGAGCATCTAAATCCAACCGGAATACGGGACCTATCCTTTAGGGGTGGGTTGGGGATTTTGGGGATGATTTTCAAAAATATAATTTTATATATATATATATATAGAGCGAGGGAGAGAAAAAAAGGGAATTTTCATCTACAATATCTCCCCCCCCCAAACAACGGGCGAAAATTCCAACCCCGAGAAAAACTTTTCTTCAACCCCCCCACCACCCCGTACTCATTTTTAGCATAATAAAGAAAACGGGCTAAGTAAGGAAGATACCTTACGTTAATGGATTTAAATTTTAATAAACTGTCGCCCTCTTGGGGGTTGAAAGGGGGCGTAAAAGGAATATGTAAAAATTCCACCCCATAATAGAATAGGGGGAAGGGGCCGGTTTTTATCGTCAATTATCACTTTATTGTGTATATTCTGAAGGGCCTAAAGGCATATATATATATATATATATATATATATATATATATATATATATATATATATATATATAGTCGAAGGTATGGGGCTATTACTCAATTATAATCCTATAATAATAAGTTCCTACTAAGGGGTGGGGGGTGAAACGCGCAAAGTTCAAGTTCTGGGGGTTGGGCGTTTGGGGCTAGAAACAAGACAAATTGAACCCCCCACCCCCCATAACCACCCCCCCCCCACCACCCCCGAAACAACTTTGTTAATTACTTCATAAACTAGCCAATTAAGTCCTCTCATCCTAACATCTATATATATATATGTATATATATATAGATATATAGGATTGTAATAAATTGGGCCTAATGACCTGATGAACGATAACAAACCTTTGTTTCAGTGCGTATATATATATATATATATATATATATATATATATATATATATATATATATATATAGAGTGCATCTCAGTTTGTGCCCACTGTGTGGACCTGGAATATGACCGATTTAGGGGACGATTACGACCCTTATCCCACTATATATGTATATATCTATGTATATAATAATATATATATATATATATATATATATATATATATATATATATATATATATAGTAGGTTATTCCGGGATCGTTCTGGAGGCGAAGCCGTCGTCCCTCTCTCATCCAGAACACTGGTCATTAGGCACAAGGGCCTTCCTCTGAGGGCCCTCTTAAGGGCGTAGGGAGGGTGAGAGAGAGGGAGGGAGTGAGAGGGTGGGAGGGAGAGGGAGGGAGGGATGACTCTCTTAGATTGTGTTCCATTCGGAGATTATTACGTGGGGGAGGAACGTGTCCCAGGTATCTACGGAACGGACTGTACCCGGCTATACAGTCGGCTGTATACTGGGGTTAGTATCCTCAAGTTAGGTACATACTACCCCAATATACAGAGCATACAGTCGGCTATATACTGGGGTTAGTATCCTCAAGTTAGGGAACATACTACCCCAATATACAGAGCATACAGTCAGCTATATACTGGGGTTAGTATCCTCGTTGGGAAGCAAACTACCCCAATATACAGAGCATACAGTCGGCTATATACTGGGGTTAGTATCCTAGTACTACCCCAATATACAGAGCATACAGTCAGCTATATACTGGGGTTAGTATCCTCAAGTTAGGGCTACATACTACCCCAATATACAGAGCATACAGTCGGCTATATACTGGGGTTAGTATCCTCAAGTTAGGGAACATACTACCCCAATATACAGAGCATACAGTCGGCTATATACTGGGGTTAGTATCCTCAAGTTATACTACCCCAATATACAGAGCATACAGTCGGCTATATACTGGGGTTAGTATCCTCAAGTTAGGGGCCATAACCACCCCAATATACAGAGCATACAGTCGGCTATATACTGGGGTTAGTATCCTCAAGTTAGGGGCATAACTACCCCAATATACAGAGCATACAGTCGGCTATATACTGGGGTTAGTATCCTCAAGTTAGGGGAACAAACTACCCCAATATACAGAGCATACAGTCGGCTATATACTGGGGTTAGTATCCTCAAGTTAGGGGAACATACTACCCCAATATACAGAGCATACAGTCGGCTATATACTGGGGTTAGTATCCTCAATTTAGGACATACTACCCCAATATACAGAGCATACAGTCGGCTGTATACTGGGGTTAGTATCCTCAAGTTAGGGGAACATACTACCCCAATATACAGAGCATACAGTCGGCTATATACTGGGGTTAGTATCCTCAAGTTAGGGGTACAAACTACCCCAATATACAGAGCATACAGTCGGCTGTATACTGGGGTTAGTATCCTCAATTTAGGGGAACTGACTATACACGGGGCTGTAGACTGTATATTGTAGATATCGGACAAATTCAATTTCACCCTCAGAATCGCGTTATCGTTAAATCGAAAACCCTTTCGGGCGTTAAACGAGCCAATATCATCCCCCTGGGGTACGACTATTGGGGTTGATGGTATATATATATATATATATATATATATATATATATATATATATATATATAGATAGATAGATAGATAGATAGATTAATCGAGATTGCACCCCCTCCAAACCCCCCACCGCCCCCTACCTAAAGGACTTTATATAAGTCGCCTTGGGACTTACTTCCTGTCGTTTCTGAGGGGTTGGGAGGGTGGCTTGCGTGACCCTGATGAAGTACTACGGTTGAGGGGTTGTTGAAGTTTCGAAAAGGTTTTCGATTTTTCAACCCCCCACCCCCCCACTTTTTTTAAAAAAAAAAAAATTGAAAGCGGGAGATAAAAGTTGAATTGACACTCGAGACGAGAAAATTTTCACCCCTCGAGTGGCGCACTTGGATTTTTTCTTTTCTTTTTTTCTTTTTTTTCTCAACAATAACGAGAGTATACAGTCGGCTGTATAGTATCCTCGGAACATACTACCCCAATATACAGAGGCATACAGTCAGCTATATACTGGGGTTAGTATCCTCAAGTTGGGGAACATACTACCCCAATATACAGAGCATACAGTCAGCTGTATACTGGGGTTAGTATCCTCAGGTTGGGGGAACATACTACCCCAATATACAGAGTATACAGTCGGCTGTATACTGGGGTTAGTATCCTCAATTTGGGGAACATACTACCCCAATATACAGAGTATACAGCCAGCTGTATACTGGGGTTAGTATCCTCAGGTTGGGGAACATACTACCCCGACTATACAGGGCATACAGTCGGCTGTATATCTATATATACAGCCAATATTGACTACCACCCCCCGAAGCTCGGAACGGGGGTCTTAAGACGCCTTCAAAACCCGCCCCCTCCCCAATGTAAATAAGTTGAACAAATATGTACTTAAACTCCCCCTCCACCACCTTTACGGGAGTTTGGGTTTTGAATTAAGCTCTCCTACGCTATATCTCATTATCCTGAATGGGACGTAGGGATGTTTCCGTACACTTGTATATTTGCAATAACGGGGGATAATTTTTCAATTTTTCGACGAATTTTATATATATATATATATATATTTATTTATTTATTTATATACAGAGAGACAGTAACACGGAGGATGTGTAAGTAACAGTTTTTTAGCGAAGGTAGTAACAGAGTACAATTACACTAAATAAGAGAGTAACAAAATGGCGGAAACAAAATGGCCGACCTCTATGTACTCTCTTGTATTATATACATTGTGATTATGTACAACATATATATATATATAAAATTCTATGTATTCTAAATATTTACTTTGTATTATGTCTTTTCATAATAAATAAACCTAATATTACGTTATCAATTTTTTTTTTTTAATCGGTCCATATATATATATATATATAAAATTTATATGCGTTGTATACGAGATACGACCTTAAAGGGCCGTGTATATGACACGGGTAGGAAATTTTTTCAAGGGAAAAGAAAATATAAATCTCTGGGGAAATTTTGAAAAAATGAAACCTGAATAATACAGTCTTCAGTTCGGCCATTTTGTACGATACAAATGGCCGAACGGCGTAGATAAGTGGATTGTTTTAGCGCCGTCCTAATATTTATTTATCGGATTTATCGTTTAGGAAATATATATATATATATATATATATATATATATATATATATATATATATATGAATATATAAAGTTCAGATGTATATGACAATATATTTTGAATGATATACGGGCATTGAGTTTCTACATATATAAATATATATAGTGTCCTCTATTACAATAGAATATATCCTCCGTTTGTCCTCTATATATATATACAATAGAAATACAATATTTTTTGTATAAAATGCTGCCACAATAATGCTGTATTTCGCGTCCGATTCGGCGCCCTCTTGCGGCCGTTTCTCGCGTTTTCTAGAAAAACGTTCTAGAAATTCGTTCTAGAAAAACGTTCTAGAAAAACTTTCCACGAAGACTGTAGAAAGAACGTAGAGGAAAATTGAAAATAATTTTGGGTTTAGGGGGGGGGGGGTTGTAGAGGGATGAAATTTTGTATAGTTATAGTGGGATAGGTTGGGCGCTCTAAGGGATGTTGACGGATACAACTTGTCAGGGTTGCTTTTTTTTTTTTCATCCCCGCTCAAGGGGTATCCAATCCCGATAGGGCGGTTAAAAAATACCCCCTTTAGGATAATGCCGAACGGTAGTAAAACATATTGTTCGGTGCCCAGATACATATAGAAATTCCCCAATACAATACAACAACAGAATTGTACTCACTAGTCTTGCCGAAATTCTGATTGTTGTTGTTGTTGTTGTTCTGATTCTGTTGTTGTTGTTGTTGTTGTTGTTGCTGTTGCTGCTGCTGCTGCTGCTGCAGACCGAATTCGCTTTCGTCGTCTTCTGTACTGACAATGTCCATGTCTGACATTTTGTTAGCCTTCGGCAGAAGAAAACACAACAAATATATATATATATATATATATATATATATATATATATATACAATAGAAACTTTTTCCAGAACAAATTTCTAGAAGATCGAACAAAGAAACGGGCCGCAAGAGGGCGCTGAATATGTTCTCAAAAATACACCTTTGTATAAGGACATAAAAATATTATATTTTAACGTTATATAATATATATATATATTGAATAAAATTTAAAATATATCAAATATATATATATATATATTTATATATATAGAGGCCATCACATATGCCTTTTTGCGACACTTTATATATATATATATATATATATATATATATATATATATATATATATATATATATGAATTCTTGACCATAAGTCCTCCCACTTATGGCATTGTCAGTAAGTTAATAATAATTAAAATTGAATTACGCAACAGTCGACAGGTTAATAAATAATAATAATAATAATAGTAGTGGTAGTACTAGCATTAAGTGGCAATGAAACAAAGCGCCCCCACCCCTCGGCCACCCACCCCAAAACTTGACAAGTTCTGGGGTGGTTTATGATATATATATATATATATATATATATATATATATATATATATATATATATATACAGAATGACTTTGTTAAACGTTTCCCGCACTCCCCAACCCTAAAAAAAAAAAATTGTGGGGGAATTTTTTGGCCCAATATATATATATATATATATATATATATATGCTATTATGTATTAGTGCATTGGGGCATCGTTAATATTCACCACCAACCCCCTCCACCACCCTTGTCCCAGGAGTCCTTCGGGAGGTCGTAAAATTCATTTACTTCGGACTATATATATATATATATATATATATATATATATATATATATATATATATATATATATATATATCCTACAGGAGAATTTCATATATTGGCCCAATTTTATGAGTATGAAATTGTGACTTTTACCAGTTCTGTGGGACGTCGAGTCTTCAGTAGTCATAACCGCGGCACAGTGGCGGAGGTGACTCCACCTGCTCCGGGGGTAAGTTCCGGTTGTAAGGGGGATGATTTCTTGAATATTTTTGCTCCCCTCCGTATATCACTCCCTGTGCGCGCGCGTCTCTCTCTCTCTCTCTCCCTCCCTTATCCCTCCCTTATCCCTCTCTCTCTCTCTCTCTCTACGACCGCCCCTGACGGCTGTAGCAGGGCTACTGAGCTACCCGGCCTATCCCCGGGCATCCCTCCCTCCCTCCCTCCATCCCTCCATCCCTCCCTCCCATCCCCCCCACCCCCATCCATCCCTCCCATCCCCCCAAACAGTCGATAATTAACCGTAGTAATCCACGTCGGGACGACAAACCCATGACGGCATCCGTGGTCATGGTTTGCAACCCCTATATATAGCTCCGGCAACTAAATCATTGCGGTTTCCCCCCCGCCCCGGACGGAAAAACCGGAATTTTCCCTGTCCTAAACAGCCCCTATAGTGTCCTCGGACCTATTTGAGAGTATTCCGAAAAATTACTATCTCATTATACTGAAAGACACACACACAGGACGACGAGAACGACATTAGGGGGTGGTGGCCCAAAAAAATGTATCCACCGTTCAACACTCCATATCTTGCCAACAAATTAACTGATCTTCCCATTTTTTTCGGCCAAATAATAGCTTAAAGTCCGACTTAAAGATCTGTATATATATAGCAGGTGGTTTATTGAAATTTTTTTCACGAAAATTAACAATCGGTCCCGACGATACCCTACGACTACCACGCCTCTACGGCCTATATCCGTCGTATCGGTAGTTTTAGTCCGGATAAGCCCTAAAAACGCTTCTATAGCGATTGCCCGAACTATAAACTATAAAAAAGTGCCAAAAATGAGGCAATTCCGCCGATTAGTTTCCGAGTTATGGACTGTTGAACGGTGGATACATTTTTTTGGACCACCCTCCATATATACGTATATATATGTATATACATGAAATTCCCCAAAAACGGTTGTACGGAGCGATTGCCCGAACTATAAACTATAAAAAAGTGCCAAAAATGAGACAATTCCGCTAATTAGTTTCCCAGTTATGGACTGTTGAACGGTGGATACATTTTTTGGACCACCCTCCATCATGTATATATGTATATACATGAAATTCCCCAAAAACGGTTCTACGGAGCGATTGCCCGAACTATAAACTATAAAACTACCAAAAATGAAACAATTCCGCTAATTAGTTTCCCAGTTATGGACTGTTGAACGGTGGATACATTTTTTGGACCACCCTCCCATATATATGTATATACATGAATTTCCCCAAAAACGGTTGTACGGAGCGATTGCCCGAACTATAAACTATAAAACTACCAAAAATGAAACAATTCCGCTAATTAGTTTCCGAGTTATGGACTGTTGAACGGTGGATACATTTTTTTGGACCACCCTCTATATATATATATATATATATATATATATATATATATGAATTTTATAGGGGACTTAAGTCGCGCGTCGGATTAAAACTCCCCCCCCCACAATCTGCCCTTTCGAAGAAACAAATATATTATCGGCCCTAACAACCCTTTTTAAGAGGGCGACAAATCTTCACGTCGATTTAAGGGGGCGGGGGCGGATAATTTATTGTCTTTGGGGGTAGGAGGAAAATTTTTTTTTTCCCCCCCCTCATTTTTCATCCTGAATTGAATTTTCAAATATTTCCCTACGAAAATTTACGACCGATTTACGGACGTTTGAAAATACGTCAAGTTTCCGACGCGAAAACGTTACGATTCTCCTCTAGGATAATTAAATTATCAGTGAATAAATACGCGTTGTAGTAATACTAATTTCACTGAAGGGGGCGGTAGTCATACTAACCGTCGTTAACCTAACCTTCGATTTGGTCGCCGCGGCAATAAACATTTACACATTTACAATTTATATATATATTTTTATACGCATATATTCGTTTTTATATATTGGGCATTGTACTGTTTAAAATTGTAGCAGAAAATAAAAATATATATATTTATAATAATTTGAGCATAGCGACAAATATGGCCGCCGATCTAGTCAGCCGTGGAATCTGCGTTGGGCTGTAATTAGAGTTGTATTTTTTTTAATTACGGTAATTAAAATTAAGATAAATATTGTAATTTAAAAAAAAAAATTCTTATATATTTATATATGTATATAATTATTTTCCTCTATTCGAGTAATGAAGTATGACCGTTGTATGTTGGGCTTTGTTCGTGGGGGGGATGTTGAACGGAGCTAATTTGTGCCCGGCTTATGATTAATGGTTATTGGGGTGCTTAAAACTTAGAACCGACTTGGAATTTAAGTCCCGCTGCCAAAGGTTTGGGGGTGGGGCGAAAGCAGGAACGCTCTGTAAAACTCGGAACATCACTGAGGGTTGTTTTCATCGTATTTCATCGTACGGTTCGACGGCTCCGCTTCAGATTTTTTTTTTTTACGCTTTCAAACCTCCCAATTCGATAGAAGGGACGAAAGGGAAAGATAAAAGTATCGCCCTGTAGAGAGAGAGAGAGATCAAAAGTATCGCGCTCTCACTCGAGTACCGTTCTCGGCTTTAATTAAGCGGCCTTTCAACCGGTTTCAATTATTTTTCGTCCGATTTCAAGACAGAAAAAAAAAAACCGCGTCGTTTCGGCGTAATTTCAGAAAAAATTTATTACTTCGGTAAAATTCAAGATGGCGGAATTATCGATGGGGGCATCGATTTTTTCCCGCCTATTCAATATATACAGGAATTTTGTCCTATAATTTAACGATTTTATTTTTTATATATATAAATATGTTTGATATAGAGAATTTAAATGATTTTATCGGTTTTATGTGGTATAATTGTGCGAGCGCGGAGGACGGCGTGACGCCGCCGCAATATGGCCGCCGGAACGGCGGGATCAATAGTAACGATTCGTATTAGGGATTTTATTATATTTTCTCCGATTTCCGGGTAGAGTAGTGTTTTTTGGGCGTAGAAAAAATTCTATTTTACGATAATATGGTCGGGAATTTTTGTAGTTGAGGATTTTTTTTTGTATATGTCTTGTATATATTGTGTTCGGACATGCGCTCCGGGGCTTTGTCGTCACGGCCTAAGTCCCCCCCCCTCCAACCAACAACGAGAGAGAGAAGTTCGCGCGCGTGTGCGTCCCCCCTTCCACGGCTTTGTTTATTACGGCATAATTCTATCCGGGTGTTTTTTTGGGGAATTTCAGGTCGGTTTTCTAATCGGCCCCCCATCCCCTGGGAATACGGGGGAATTTTTTTTTTCGGGATTTTTAACCCCATCCCACCCCACTGCCACGTTCTCGTCCCGCCGCGGGACTTTCAGGAGTCGGTTGAACAATGGCGTCGAACGGCCAATCTCCGTGCAATCAGATGCAGGCCGAACAGCAGCCTCAGCAGCAGCCTCAGCAGCAGCCTCAGCAGCAGCAGCAGCAGCAGCAGCAGCAGCAGCAGCAGCAGCAGCAGCCTCAGCAGGATGCAGCCTCGCAACAGCCGATGGACAGCTCGAAGGCCATCGAGTACGTCAAGGAGCTGCTGAAGGAGAAGAACGTCATGGACCCGGCACAGTGTCCCAACGCTATGAGGCTCATTGACGAAGGTTTTTATCACAAAAGAATAATATTAAAATCACCCCAACCCCCGGCTACAATATCCTACCGGGAGCTGAACACCCCCCCCCGATTTGGGGGTAGTTTTAAAATGTTTAAAAACATCCGAAGAGACCCCCCACGGTCCATCGGAGTAGAGCGAAATCGCCGATATATATATATGTGTAATAGGTATTCGATATATCGATATAGACGGGGGTTGTGCGATGCGAAAAAAAAAATATAAATATAACCCCTCCTAATTGCGAAGGAACGGTCGAAATATAAAGCACGACCCGTCGGACGCCTTTGTAGGGGTAGGCGATGCGAAAAAAAAACATTTATATACTGCCTAATTCGGTAAAAATTGAAAGCAACCCGTCGGACAGCTTTATAGAGGTAGGCGATGCGAAAAAAAACATTTATATACTGCCTAATTCGGTAAAAATTGAAAGCATAACCCGTCGGACAGCTTTATAGAGGTAGGCGATGCGAAAAAAACATTTATATACTGCCTAATTCGGTAAAAATTGAAAGCACAACCCGTCGGACAGCTTTATAGAGGTGGGCGATGCGAAAAAAAACATTTATATACTGCCTAATTCGGTAAAAATTGAAAGCACAACCCGTCGGACAGCTTTATAGAGGTGGGCGATGCGAAAAAACATTTATATACTGCCTAATTCGGTAAAAATTGAAAGCGCAACCCGTCGGACAGCTTTATAGAGGTAGGCGATGCGAAAAAAAAAACATTTATATACTGCCTAATTCGGTAAAAATTGAAAGCATGACCCGTCGGACAGCTTTATAGAGGTAGGCGAAAAAATATTTATATACTGCCTAATTCGGTAAAAATTGAAAGCATAACCGTCGGACAGCTTTATAGAGGTAAGCGATCACGAAAAAAAACATTTATAACTGCCTAATTCGGTAAAAATTGAGCGCAACCCGTCGGACAGCGCCATTTATATACTGATTGAAAGCAACCGTCGGACAGCTTTCGCGAAAAAAAATACGTAAGGACCGTCGGACAGCTTTATAAAAGGTATACTATGAAAAAAAATATACTGCCTAATTCGGTAAAATTGAAAACCACAACCGTCGGACAACTTTTATAAGTGCCTAATTCGGATACTATGAAAAAAAAATATAACCTGCCTAATTCGGTAAAATTGAAAAATACAAAAACCCGTCGGATGCCTTTATAAAGGTATAATCGAAAAAAAAAAAATATAACCTAAAAAAAAATTACCTAATTCGGTAAAAATACAAAACGGACGTAAAAAAAATATAACTAATTCGTAAAATACAAAGCACAACCGGATGCTTTATAAAGGTATACTTTATAAAGGAAAAAAATATAACCTGCCTAATTCTTTATAGAAGGGAAAAAAATAAATACAAAACACAACCGTCGGATGCCTTTATAAAGGGTGCAAAAAAAATATAACCTGCCTAATTCGGTAAAAATACAAAACAACCCCGTTGGATGCCGTATACCCGTAAAAATACAAAACACGACCGTCGGATGCCTTTATAAAGGTATACTATGCGAAAAAAAAAATATAACCTGCCCAATTCGTTAAAAATACAAAACCACGACCCGTCGGATGCCTTTATAAAGGTATACTATGCGAAAAAATATAACCTGCCCAATTCGGTAAAAATACAAAACACGACCCGTCGGATGCCTTTATAAAGGTATACTATGCGAAAAAAAAATATAACCTGCCCAATTCGGTAAAAATACAAAACACGACCCGTCGGATGCCTTTATAAAGGTATACTATGCGAAAAAAAAAATATAACCTGCCTAATTCGGTAAAAATACAAAACACGACCCGTCGGATGCCTTTATAAAGGTATACTATGCGAAAAAAAAATATAACCTGCCCAATTCGGTAAAAATACAAAACACGACCCGTCGGATGCCTTTATAAAGGTATACTATGCGAAAAAAAAATATAACCTGCCCAATTCGGGTAAAAAATACAAAACCACGACCCGTCGGATGCCTTTATAAAGGTATACTATGCGAAAAAAATATAACCTGCCTAATTCGGGTAAAAGGAAATACAAAACACGACCGGATGCCTTTATAAAGGTATACTATGCGAAAAAAAAATATAACCTGCCTAATTCGGTAAAAATACAAAACCGACCCGTCGGATGCCTTTATAAAGGTATACTATGCGAAAAAAAATATAACCTGGCCCAATTGGGGTAAAAATACAAAATACGACCCGTCGGATGCCTTTTATAAAGGTATACTATGCGAAAAAAATATAACCTGCCTAATTCGGTAAAAATACAAAACACGACCCGTCGGATGCCTTTATAAAAGGTATACTATGAAAAAAAAATATAACCTGCCCAATTCGGGTAAAAATACAAAACACGACCCGATGGATGCCTTTATAAAGGTATACTATGAAAAAAATATAACCTGCCAATTCGGTAAAAATACAAAACACGACCCGTCGGATGCCTTTATAAAGGTATACTATGCGAAAAAAAAAAATATAACCTGCCTAATTCGGTAAAATACAAAACACGACCGTCGGATGCCTTTATACAAAAGGTATATTCGGATGCTTTATAAAGGTATACTAAAAAAAAAAAAATATAACCTGCCCAATTCGGTAAAAATACAAAACACGACCCGTCGGATGCCTTTATAAAGGTATACTATGCGAAAAAAAAATATAACCTGCATAATTCGGTAAAAATAGAAAGAACCTGTTGGACGCCTTTATAAAGGTATTGATGTTTCGAAGGATTTTCGATTTTATTTAATGTTTTATTACTTATTTAACTGTGAAATTGTAGTGGGCCGATCGGTAAATACTAAATAATCATGTCGCCACGCGAGGTTTAACAGTCACGAATCTTTAAAAAAATAAAATATATATAGTTTAACGTACCTGTTTTTGTGGTCTGCGTGAGGGGTTTGAATGGCGTAGTGGATTTTGTGTATTTCTGTCTTATCTCTCTCCCGATGGTTTCGGTATTTCGGTGGACCAGCGGTTTTCAGCCGCCACTCCGCCGTCTTCAGTAGCGCTTCAGAAATTTTTTTTTTTTCCTTAGCGCATCCTCACTGCACTCAGTCGTAACGCTACGTCACATGCACTGGACGGGTTTAACGTTTCGAATTTCAATTTCAATTTCAGTATATATATATATATATATATATATATATATATATATATATATATATATATACCGAACCGGCACCGAGAGAGAGAGAGAGAGAGAGAGGAAACGGAAACGCAAACGAAATCTACGGCTATTAATGCGCGATTATCGTCAATTTCGTGGAGTATTTACGTTTCGATAAGAATATGAAGTGGGTTGTTGTTGTTGGAGGAGCGAGACCGAAAAAACGATAAGTAAATAGACACAGTTTTCAGTTTCGAAAACCTCTCGAAATCCGAAAAGTAGTGCGACGTTCGTAGCGCGATTTACTGAAATTTTTCGTATATACGGAGTAAAATTTTTCGAACTCGCCCAAAACCGAAATGTCGAGCCGATATATATATATATATATATATATATATATATATATATTTTCGACCGAAAAGTTGCATTTCGATGGATAGATAACTCTCATCGGTGCATCCTCACTTCAGTCACTTGCACTATCAATAATATATATATATATATATATTCTGAAATTTAAATTTCGGTAACGTTAAATCCGTTCGGAACACTGCGACGTTAAAACGTTTCGTTGTTTCAAATACAATCGTAAATATCCACCCCCGTACTAAATTATTGTAGTATTGTAAAATTTATTTCATATTGCACAAAAGAACCTTTACGATAGCGGTTCGATTGTTCCGTTGCGAAATAATAACTAATTTAAATTCATTTACGCGTATTTAATGGCGAAATTGCGACGGGATTGATTCTTAATAATAAATAATCCTTATTTCAATATGTATATATATATATATAAATATATAGGATTTTATTGTGCTCTTATATTGAAAACTGTAACCTCCGTTGAGGTTATAGCCGGTCGACGAAGCCAATGTTTACACCGTATTGTAATACTGTATATTGTAATCCTCTCTATTGTAATTTGTATTTATATTTATTACATTATATATATATATATATTTTATTAAATATTTTCATATATTATTTACTTCGGTGGGGTGGGGGGGGAACGAATTGCGAACAAAAATGTAGGCAAAATTCAAAATTGAAATTCACTCTTTTATATATATATATATATATATATATATATTTTATATATATGTTTTATATATATATATATAAATAGTACATAGGCCTAAAGGCTTCTAAATCGGTAACCTTCTAAATGAACTGCCGTGAACTCTCGGTGTCTGACGAAAATAGAACACTTTAACGTAGTTCTATTTTCGTAAGTGTTCTATTCGAGCTCCTTGAGCCTCCGATATCTAGATTTGGTTGGGATAGTCTCATTATATAAATATATATATATATATATATATATATATATATATATATATATATATATATATATATTATATTATATATATATATACATTGAATTTATATATATTTCATATATCGACCCCGACAAGGCCCTATGTACTGCCCTATATGATCCTACAGGAGAATTTCATATATCGACCCCGACAAGGCCCTATGTACTGCCCTATATGATCCTACAGGAGAATTTCATATATCGACCCTTGACAAGGCCCTATGTACTGCCCTATATGATCCTCACAGGAGAATTTCATATATCGACCCTTCGACAAGGCCCTATGTACTGCCCTATATGATCCTCACAGGAGAATTTCATATATCGACCCTTCGACAAGGCCCTATGTACTGCCCTATATGATCCTACTGGGAGAATTTCATATATCGACCCCGACAAGGCCCTATGTACTGCCCTATATGATCCTACAGGAGAATTTCATATATAACCACAACAAGGGATATATACCCTACATTATCCTGCGGGAGAATTTCATATATATATATATATATATATATATATATATATTAGGTTGGAGACAAAGTAGTTCATTATTTGGCCACAAGATGGCATTACCCTTGCACATATATATATATATATATATATTATTTTTTTTCACTTTAAATTGAATTTACAACCCCTGAAAAAGGGTGAAAACGGAGGAAACTTTTCCCACTACAGAAAAAAAAAAACCTTCGCTTCCCCACAGAAAGGGGTGTAAAGGGTTTTTGTAGGTCGTGTTAATTAATAGAGTCGGGTTTTCGTGCACTTATCTATACTGTACATGACTGTGTTGTACATGAAAGGGGTAGTTTTTTTTCTTTTTTTCTTTTTCTCGAACCTAAGTACGAATTGAAAGAGGACGGCCCAACCCTCCCTTTGTGTCGATTATGGCATTCAGTGGGGGATTTTCAAAACAGACAAATCTATTCCAACCCTTTGGAATTTCTATTCGGGGGTGGGGGTGTCTTGTAATTTTTTTTCCCCAAGCGAAATTAATACAAGGCATTATACATACGGTATCTGCATATCTCGATTACTCTTTGGGGGCAGACCGTATTTTATTTCCGCTTACGCAGATATTCATCCCTTTCGGATCTGAAACTTAAATCGACAAATCTCCCCCCCCCCCCCGGGAATTAATAGCTAAAGCTTAAACTGTGCAAAATTCCCAAAACTGTCCTTTCGACCGTTAATTTGATTATTGATTAATATGTATATCGAGGGTGGAGGGAAAAATAATTTAGAAGACAACCCTTGGCCGACAACAAAATTCACTTTAAAATAGCTTTAACTCTATATATATATATATATATATATATTGGGTTGGCAACTGAATAATTTAAATAATTGCCGCATTCCTCCTCAACCCGCGCGCCACCACAACCCTTATGTCCTGCAATTTTTTTTTTTTTTTTTTTGGCACTCAAGACATATTTGGGGTAGGTAATAAACATTTCTGAATACTCTATATATATATATATATATATATATATATATTATATATAGAGGTTTTTTTGTGGGGTGGTAGGTAAGTTCCTTTGAATGGGACCACGACGCTCATTGTCCTTAATTGAGGTCCTGCGTTTCTCCCTTTGTCCTTTAGCGGGGGGGAGGAGAGAACAATATCTAACCCTTCCACAACCCCCAGCACCTCCTTTCATCCCCCCCGCCACTAAAAAGGGCGGTTTTGAAACCCCTCTTTTCGGGGGTTTTCTTTGAGGTTTCCCCTTCGACACCTGTTCGGGCGTTACTTGAGTTTCAGAAACCTAATATATATATATATATATATATATATATATATATATATATATATATATATATATATACCTGCAGTAGTTTTGGGGGTTGGGGTGGTTTGTTTGGTAATTTCGGACAACATCAATTACTCTTACCACCCTCCAAACCCCTCCACCAAATAGGAAACAATTACCATTAGGACCCCGTCTACCACCCACCTCCTAATGACCACTCCTTACCACCACCCCCACCCCACCCCTTAACGAAACTACTCCCTCCCTCCCCTCCCACTGTTAGCGGTTTAAGTTTAAGTTGGTTGTCTGCCGGGTTCTTAAACTTGGAGAACCAAACGCGGCCGCAGTCGTAAACCAACCCCGGAAAGTTCATTTGGCGGAGGGGTTGGGGGGTGGGGGTGGGTACACCTTATATAGCTCGAGTTCGCTCCCCCACACACACACACTTTAACGAGAGGCCGAATTGCGTTCCAAATTACAAAAAATCCACCCCTAAAATGCCTATATATAATATATATATATATATATATATATATATATATATATATATATATATATATAAGGTCAAATTTATATACTCATTGAATTTTGAGGGGGGTTGTAACATTTCCCCATAAAACGTGCAAATATATATATATATATATATCTAAATTGAATTTCCAGATTTTCTTCAATTCACTCCAGGGGTTTATTTTTTTTTGGTTTAAATTTCTCCATTTTTGGGGGATTTTATCGACAATTTTTTTTTTTTGGGGTTGGGGTTGGAAAAAACAACCCCCAGTAAAATAAAAAAAATTAAATTCGTTCATCGAATAAATATTATCATTAACCCCCCATCCCGTTATCACAGCGCTATTTCTAGGGGTTGGGGGGGCGTTATCTAGATATCGAACTTTCGTCCGATATTTAATTTTCTTATTAATTTTTTTTATTTCCAATTTATCTGAAGGTTTTCATGACATTGATATATATATATATATATATATATATATATATATATATATATATATGTGTAGTTCAACCCTTCAGTGTAGGTGGTGGGGGTTGTTTTAGTGGGGTTGTAACGAATGTGTTTTCTTTGTCCTTACACCAACCCCCCCCCCCCCCTCCCATCCAGGGGTTAAATCCGATTAGAAATCAATTTGGTGAATTGGTCCAACCCCTTTCCTCCTTCCACCTCCCGGACAACCCTTAACTGTCCCTAACGTGATACGATAGACGGGGGGGGGGTGAATTCAACCCCCGAATCGGTGAATTTAGTGGATCTCTGTCTGTGGAAGCTCCAGATTTGTGGAAACTGAGATTTGATAAGAAAATTTCACAGTTTATCCCTACAGGATATATATATATATATATATATATATATATATATATATATATATATATGTACTGCAATCTAT
This sequence comes from Lethocerus indicus, assembly GCA_019843655.1. NCBI lineage: Eukaryota > Metazoa > Arthropoda > Insecta > Hemiptera > Belostomatidae > Lethocerus > Lethocerus indicus. The sequence continues at coordinate 12,567 of JACDQD010000060.1, read as the reverse complement.
TTGCAGTTGTTGACCAGGGGGTTTGGAACCGACCCCCCGATGAATATTTGAAGATCCAACCCCGAATAACCGACTGAAGTCCGAACCCCCCTGTAGGGGTTGGAATAATTCCAGAATGGTGAACTATATATATATATAGAGAGAGAGAGAGGTTCGACGGCGTCGTTGGTATCCAGAAGGGTTACCGTGTGAATTCCAAGGGGGTTAATTCAACCCCCCCCCTCCCCCACGGAGGGGATGATTTGAAGGGTTGGTTAATAAATATATATATATATATAAAATTTTATTGTACAATATATAAGAACAGTTGTCGTTGAAGTTGACGAAAAAGACATTTCATCCCTTATCCGCGCTGACATGACAGAGGGGGTGGTCGGTGTTTTGTCCGATCGATCCCGACGTAGGGGTGTGGGTTTGCGTCCTGGGTGTGGCCTAGGGCGTTATCGACCAATCGGAAGCCCCCCCCCGACAAAGCCACGCCCACTTCCCCACCCCTACGACTTATCGACCAATGGGAGGCGTCCGAAATTAATACCTGCGGTTTAAACCACAAAAGGGATGAATTGAGTACGACTTGATGACGTCGTTGTGATCATTCGATGTTCCCGTTGTAAATAACACGGGGTTAATATATATATATATATATATATATATATATATATATATCCCTACAGTTTATCCTACAGGAGAATTTCATATATCAACCCCAACAAGGCATATAGTTTATACTACGGGAAAATGTTCATATATTGTATATTAATTACTTATATACTTTTGATTTTTCAACCCCCCACCCCTCGAATAAACTTCCTATCTCTACCATTATCGGGATTGGAAAGTCACGTTGGTGGGGGTGAGATAGAAGTATCGAAGACTTCAACTTCTTGTTGAAGCCCACGAACTTCATCCCCAACCAACCCCCCAACCCCCTCAACTCCCCCCGGAACATCGTCCCGGGTATTAATAACTCTTAGGAATTACTTGGACAGTGGGAACTTTGTTTTTGTTCGTCCCGGGAACGATTTAAACTTTCGGTTTCTTGACGGTCCGGGGGTTGGGGGTTGGGTAGGGGTGGGGTGGGGGTTGGAATTGAGATAGAGCGTCTACTCCCTTCCTCCCACTCCCTCTCGTCCTCAATTCGTTCCTTTTGTGTTTCAATTTCATTTTCAATTATTAAATAAGTTTTCCGACCGAGAGAGATAGGGTTGGAGGGAGGGAAAACTAAGTTTAACCCTGTCGTCGTAGTGTCGGACACCAATAAAGTACACCGGGCTTAAAACTCCCCCCCTACGCCGAAACTTAACAGTCCGGGGAATCGAACCAACGTATATATATATATATATATATATATATATATATATATATATATATATATATTGACATATTGACCCGACAAGGCCCTATGTACTACCCCTACATTGTCCTACAGGAGAATTTCATATATCAACCCCCAACAAGGCCTATGTACTGCCCTATATGATCCCAGGAGAATTTCATATATCAACCCCCGACAAGGCCCTCATGTACTACCTCTACATTGACCTACAGAGAATTTCATATATCAACCCCTGACAAGGGCCCTACGTACCGCCCTATATGATCCTACAGGAGAATTTCATATATCAACCCCCGACAAGGCCCTATGTACTGCCCTATATGATCCTACAGGAGAATTTCATATATCAACCCCCAACAAGGCCCTATGTACTGCCCTATATGATCCTACAGGAGAATTTCATATATCAACCCCTGACAAGGCCCTATGTACTACCCCTACATTGTCCTACAGGAGAATTTCATATATCAACCCCCAACAAGGCCCTATGTACCGGCCCTACATTATCCCACAGGAGAATTTCATATATCAACCCCCAACAAGGCCCTATCTACCGCCCTATATGATCCTACAGAATTTATATCAACCTCGACAAGGCCCTATGTACTGCCCTACATTATCCTACAGGAAAATTTCATATATCAACCCCCAATAAGGCCCTATGTACTGCCCTACATTATCCTACAGGAGAATTTCATATATCGACCAACCCCCACCCCCACCCCACCCCCGACAATCCTACAGTTCATCCCAGGACAATTTCGGGATGATTCCATAGAGTGGGACTTGCACTTGCATATTTTCACTCTCTCCTCTCGCCCCCCCCCTCCCCATTCGGCGGCCCCTGTCTGCACTTCTGGAGCGCTTTAATATCCAGCCGATTTGGCAATCTCAAGTCCTGGGGCTTGAGACGGGGGCTTAGTGGTTGGTGGGTGGGGTGATTTTTTTTTTTTCTTCTTACTCACCCCTGACTCAATTGTAGACTAAGGGATTACCAACGGAGTTAATAACGTTCAGCCCTGTGAATATCTTGAGTCATCGAAAATTTTTATTTATTTTTTTTGGGAAAAATGCAAAAGCTGGAAAACATGGATATATATATATATATATATAAGTATATATATAAAGTGAAAAATCGTTCAATTATTAACCCCTGGGGACGAAATCGGAGTTTTGGCACGGGTGGTGGGTGGGGGGTGGGAGGGGCGTGTCGAAAGGTTGAATAAAAAAATATTGAAATTTAATAAATGAACCGCCCCCACCCCACCCCTTCGGACAAAAGTTTCTGCAGGCTCCTCCGCTCCAGGGGTGGTTTTTCGTTTTCGAAATTTATTTATTTACCCGACAAGGCGTATGTACCAGCGCTATAGCTTATCCCCAACCTTGAATTTGAACTATATATATATATATATATATATATATATATATATATATATATATATATATATTTAATACGTGAAAATTATTCAACCCTCGGGCTCGATTGTGGGGTCGAATAATACCCCACCCCCCATCATCGTTATACCTGGGGTGGTTTTGACCGTAAATTTTTATTATATATATATATATATATATATATATATATATATATATATATATAAAGGTTTATTGTTCGTCTCTAGACGGTGGGAGTGTGGGTAAATTCTCTGTATCTCTCTCAACCCCTCCCACCCCCACCCCCCATCAACCCTTTCAACGGGGTCGTAAAACCCACCCCCGCGGTCTATCAAAAGCATTTTACGACGTTGGAGATTTTATAACAGAAGCGTAATCACTATGATGGTGACTATGATACTGATGTATATATATATATATATATATATATATATATATATATATATATATATATATACATACGAAACAAAGAAACTGAATTTAAACTCCGTATTATTCTTTTGCATAGCGCCATTAATCGTCCAAACCCACCCACCCCCATCAACCCCTAAACAACCCCACCCACCCCACCCCTTTGGAGGGTTTTCGAAACAATTCTCTCCGGTCACGATTGATGCATATATATATATATATATATATATATATATATATATATATCGTTGTAAATTACAAAATTACAAATTCCAGCCGCCAGCAGGAGCCTTATCGTGCTCCCTGCTGGAGCTGGAGCTGGAGCTGGACCAATCGATCCCCGAATCCAAAATCACGTACAGCTTCATTAGGGGTTAATTATTCCACAGATAATTAGGGGGTCATTCCATTCCACTGTAGAAGGGGTTGGGGTACATATATATATATATATATATATATATATATATATATATATATATATACATGAGCATGTCTTATCGGAATTACTCTTGGGGAAACCTTCAAAAACAACCCCATCGAGAAACCGGCCCCCCCCCCACCCTTTCAGGAAAGACGTCAAACTTAAAATGATACTTTTAAGGAGGGTTGATTTTTTTTTCTTCTCCTGAGGGCGGAAGTTTCCCAACCTTTACCTGAATATGAGTTGGGGGGGGTGGTCGAAATTGAGGAACTTTTTCGTCTCAACCCCCTTCGATATATCCCATCCCCGGGCTCCGGAAGGTATCGGATATTAAGGGTTCGGCCCGCGATATTGGATCGTCGAGGGTGAGATCCCGCGACTGGAATATGGAAGCTGTCCCGGGGAGGGGAGGGGGATGATTATGGACAGTTTCGACTCTATACAGGGAGGGGGGGCTTCTCGGAGTGTTTATCTCAATCTGTGTTGACCTGGAATAAGGGAGCTATTCCGGGGGATGATTTTTGATTTTTCGACTTTCCCCTATACAGGGAGTGTACCTCACTCTGTGGACCTGGAATACGGGTCCCGGGGAGATTATGGCAGTTTCAACTCTATACAGGAGTGTACCTCACTCTGTGGACCTGGAATATGGACCTATTTAGGGATGATTTAAGTTTTCGACTTTCCTATACAGGGAGTGTACCCACTCTGTGGACCTGGAATACGGAACCTATTTAGGGGATCCGATTTTTTTCCCTATGAGGAGGAGTTCCACCTGGACCTGTGGAATACGGGAATATTTAGGGGATGATTATGGAGTTTAGGGGACCTATTATGGATTTTTCGGGACTTTCCCCTATACAGGAGTGGACCCAAGGGACCTATTTAGGGGGATGATTATGGATTTTTTCGACTTTCCCCTATACAGGGAGTGTACCCCACTCTGTGGACCTGGAATACGGGACCTATTTAGGGGGATGATTATGGATTTTTTCGACTTTCCTCTATACAGGGAGTGTACCCCACTCTGTGGACCTGGAATACGGGACCTATTTAGGGGATGATTTTGGATTTTTTCGACTTTCCCCTATACAGGGAGTGTACCCCACTCTGTGGACCTGGAATACGGGACCTATTTAGGGGGATGATTATGGACAGTTTCGACTCTATACAGGGACATCTCAATCTGTGTAGAATTGTAATATTTCTACTCTATAGCTGTGTTGTTATAGATAGAATAGCGTGACGTTTCGGTGATGGGGGGTTGGTTGGTTGCGGTATTATAGGGGTTGTTGTTCAGCTGCCGGCTTTGTACGATAGCGTGTGCTATAGTCGTTCCACCGTATCATGTGAGGTGGGTTTATAGGGGGTTGATGATCGATGCTTACCCCCTTTTGGGGGGGTGGCGGGGATGTTTTCAAGGTTCTACCGTCCGTAGGTAGAAGGGGTTGAAAATATTTTATTCCGATCAGTTCCCTCAACGGTTTACGGTGCAGGTAATGGATTCGGGGGTTGGAAAACCCTTAAACGAGAATAAGATCATGCAGGTGGTCCAGGGTGGTTTTTTTTGCCCCCCGCCCGAGATCGGTTTTTAATTTTCCCCCACCCCAAAAAAAAAAAATGTTTGACTGGGGATAAAATTATTTCACCCCCTAAAATATTCTATATATGTATATATAAACCGCAGTAAAGACGACTAAACAGTCAAACAGGGGTTGAAAACTTGTGGTTGTAAAGGGAGCAGATTGCGGTCGGATACAGCGAGATCTCCCTTTAATATATACATTTATACACAAGAGGACTACACACCCCTAACCGAGTAGGGCGGGAATTTATACACCGCCCGTTTCCAATTGTATTTACATCTTACTAATATCGTTTTCGGGGGTTGATTTTGGAGTATATATATATATATATATATATATATATATATATATATATATATATATATATATATAATATGTATACAGTGAGCTATTGTCTCTGTATATACTGTGGACAGTATAGGGGGGGCATACTGCCCCAATATACAGAGTATACGGTCGGCTGTATACTGGGGTTAGTATCCTCGAGTTAGGGGAATATACTACCCCAATATACAGGGCATACAGTCGGCTGTATACTGGGGTTGGTATCCTCGAGTTAGGGCTACATACTACCCCAATATACAGGGCATACAGTCGGCTGTATACTGGGGTTAGTATCCTCGAGTTAGGGGAACATACTACCCCAATATACAGGCATACAGTCGGCTGTATACTGGGGTTGGTATCCTCGAGTTAGGGGAACATACTACCCCAATATACAGAGCATACAGTCGGCTATATACTGGGGTTAGTATCCTCAAGTTAGGGAACATACTACCCCAATATACAGAGCATACAGCCAGCTTCTACAGGTAGTATCCTCAATTTAGGGAACATACTACCCCCAATATAGGCATACAGTCACCTATATACTGGGGTTAGTGTCCTCAATTTAGGGGAACAAACTACCCCCAATATACAGAGCATACAGCCGGCTATATACTGGGGTTAGTGTCCTCTCGAGTTAGGGGAACATACTACCCCGACTATACATTCCTATATCCTCCGTATCCATATTTGCCCAAACTCCGTACCCCAACTTCAACCGCTCCCTCCTCTCATGAATTACTTCATTTACCGGCCCTGTTAGGGGTTGTTGGGGTTGTTGGGGTTGGTTGGTGGACGGACTGTATATTACCGAGCCCCATTCCACCTAATGACGTCCTCCTCCCCTCCTCCTCAATATTGGATTTGGTAGGAGACAGCTGTCAGTCACAATTATTTCAAGGAAAATTTCTCAGCATCATCCCCTTGAAGCTATGGGGGTTGTGGGACCGTGGGGTGGTTTCATGAATAGACAACTCGTTGGGCTCTAATCGTAATCGAATTTACGATGGCCATCCCACCAATTTTCTGTCTATCAATGTCCACAACCCCATAATATATATATATATATATATATTCCACTTCAAGGGGACTATATATATATAAGTTATATAACTGCCCACTGTTATATACCGGTGTGTCTCTAGGACAACCTGTTGGAAGAGACATTAGTTGAATGGACTGGTAATTAAGTTGAAAACCACCCCCCAAAAACAGGGGCTTAGTTGCACCTTTGGTGAAAGGTAGTTTGCAAGAGGGTGGTCTGTCGATGACGTCATAGAGACGTCGAGGACATCGATTAAACGGTGGGAGTTAGCGGAGGAGTTCAATTGAACTGTTATATGAAACTGAGTTTGTACTCTTGGGGTAGTATGATATGGATATAACCCCAGTATGTCGTGTATATTGGGGCAGTATGTTCCTGGGAATGAGAGGATACTAACCCCAGTATACAGCCGACTGTATGCCTCTGTATATTGGGGTAGTATGTTCCCCAACTTGAGGATACTAACCCCAGTATACAGCTGACTGTATGCCCTGTATATTAGGGGTAGTATGTTCCCAACTGAGGATACTAACCCCAGTATATAGCCGACTGTATGCCTGTATATTGGGGTAGTATGTTCCCCTAACGAGGCACTACCCCCAGTATACAGCTGACAATATGCTCTGTATATTGGGGTAGTATGTTCCCTAACTCGAGGATACTAACCCCAGTATACAGCCGACTGTATGCTACCCTGTATATTGGGGTAGTACGTTCCCCCAAAATTGAGGATACGACCCCAGTATATACAGTGACAGTATACAGCTCATACGGTACAGTCAATTCCACAACAAACCCCAATTGTCCCGGGGTTGTACTTACAACCCCCATTCACTTGGGGTTGTCATTTACATTGCTTATATATATATATATATATATATATATATATATATATATATATATATATATATATATATATATATATATATATATATATAATTTCACCCCCATCGGATTCCCACTAATCTCCCGCCCGACCGAATATTTATTTATTATTTATTTCGAATAAATAAAACGGAAAAAGAGTATTTTTCGTAGATTAAAAACCGGGGATAATTAAACGTTGGAAATGATAAAGCTCTATTTGTTCTCATCCCCCCCAACCCCTTAGACCTCCCCCGTAAATCAATTCGGGGCCGGTTTATTAACTTCTTTCAAATGAACTTTCCATCAACTTTATATATTTAAAAAAATCCCCGATTTCGGCATATATATATATACATATATAAAAGGTATTTAAAAATACCCTCATAGGGGGGTTACAAACGTACATTGGGAAGTACTTCAATGCAATTAAGTACTTTGCTCTGAAATTGCAACCCCTTCCTTTCCGAACCCCTTCCGGTGCGGTTAATTAGGGGTTGTGTCCACCAACCCCCTTCCCGTTGTGTCTGGTGCGTATGTGGCTACAAAGGGTTGTAAATCGGAGATCTACTACCTTTGATGTGTGTATATATATATATATATATATATATATATATATATAATATATATATACACTGGGGTGGTATTTGAGACACATATGTGACACCTTTGTACTATAGTTTAAACCTATTAGGAGAATATATATATATATATATATATATATATATATATATATATATATATATATATATATATATATATATTGACCCAATAGGGCATATGTACCGCCCTACATTATATGAAATTCTCCTGTAGGATACTACGTATGTGATTGCAGTTTATATATATATATATATATATATATATATATATATATATATATATATATATACTCTGGGAAAGTGATATGTGAAGGGTATCTATAAACCCCTTCTGTGGGGTGGGTTTAAACAGTTAACTGTTAACCCCCACCCCAAAAGGCAGGGGTAGAGATTAGGGCGGGTCATCAGCATTAGGCCCTTAACGGGGGATGGAAGTGGTGGAAGGGTCATATTATCTCATGTAGACATGTTTAGAGCGTCGCGTTAGCACAGTTTTTTTCTTTCTGACTCAAGATAACATATATATATATATATATATATATATATATATATATATATATATATAACGTCAAAATCCTACCCCGCAAGAATTGTGGCGAATTCAAATCTTGGGCGTTCATTTTGGGACGACCTTTAAAAAAAATATATATATATATAAATTTTTGTTTTTTCCTTTTTCCAGAAGTGGTAAAAGCCCAGACAAAGGGTAAAGTGGTAAAGGAAAGCCGATACGTCGACATCTACAGGGAGAAACCGGTCAGAGTGGCGGCCAAAGTACTAGTACCGGTTAAGGAACATCCCAGGGTAGTTTCATTTTTATTTATATATATATATATATAATAAATTAGAGTACTAAAGCTGGCTGCCATTTTGGTAATTGCCGGTTGTAGGGTTTTTATAGCGTTACTTGTACACAAGAACAACCCCCCACACCAACGAACCTTCTTCAGTTCAGTATTAAGGGTTGTTTTTATTGACACTTTTACCCTATTTTCAAGAGACTCTTCTCTCTCTGTGAAAAGAGAGAGCAGGTGTAGTCGTTTAAGGGGTAGACAAACCCCTTTTTTCTTCCACTTTTCTCTACCCCGCCCAATTTGTCCACCCCCACTTCCCCAAAGCAGTAGGGGTTTAAGAAGGAGTTCCGAAATATTCATCGGGCAGAGCCTTCTTTTGAAACTTTATTGGGCACAGAGTAAAACTGTACACGGATATTGTTGAATTTTAATCGCCTACGCGATGCTGGGGGTAAACCTAAATTTTCGATTTCTGCCCTTTTAGGGCAAGTGTAGCTCAATTAAATACACTTGTGGGTGCAATATGGGGCCGATATCTGAAAATTTTCAAAAAACCTTATTTTTCGATTTCAAGGCCCTCCTTTTAGGGGCAAGTGTAGCTCAATTAAATACACTTGTGGGTGCAATATGGGGCCGATATCTGAAAATTTTATAAAAACCTTATTTTTCGATTTCAAGGCTCTCCTTTTAGGGGCAAGTGTAGCTCACATAAATACACTTGTGGGTGCAATATGGGGCCGATATCTGAAAATTTTCAAAAAACCTTATTTTTCGATTTCAAGGCCTCCTTTTAGGGGCAAGTGTAGCTCACATAAATACACTTGTGGGTGCAATATGGGGCCGATATCTGAAAATTTTCTAAAAACCTTATTTTTCGATTTCAAGGCTCTCCTTTTAGGGGCAAGTGTAGCTCACATAAATACACTTGTGGGTGCAATAATGATATCTGAAAATTTTATAAAAACCTTATTTTTCGATTTCAAGGCTCTCCTTTTAGGGGCAAGTGTAGCTCACATAAATACACTTGTGGGTGAAATATGGGGCCGATATCTGAAAATTTTATAAAAACCTTATTTTTCGATTTCAAGGCTCTCCTTTTAGGGGCAAGTGTAGCTCACATAAATACACTTGTGGGTGAAATATGGGGCCGATATCTGAAAATTTTATAAAAACCTTATTTTTCGATTTCAAGGCTCTCCTTTTAGGGGCAAGTGTAGCTCAATTAAATACACTTGTGGGTGCAATATGGGGCCGATATCTGAAAATTTTATAAAAACCTTATTTTTCGATTTCAAGGCTCTCCTTTTAGGGGCAAGTGTAGCTCACATAAATACACTTGTGGGTGCAATATGGGGCCGATATCTGAAAATTTTATAAAAACCTTATTTTTCGATTTCAAGGCTCTCCTTTTAGGGGCAAGTGTAGCTCACATAAATACACTTGTGGGTGCAATATGGGGCCGATATCTGAAAATTTTATAAAACCTTATTTTCGATTTGCCTCCTTTAGGGGCAAGTGTAGCTCACATAAATACACTTGTGGGTGCAATATGGGGCCGATATCTGAAAATTTTATAAAAACCTTATTTTTCGATTTCAAGGCCCTCCTTTTAGGGGCAAGTGTAGCTCACATAAATACACTTGTGGGTGCAATATGGGGCCGATATCTGAAAATTTTATAAAAACCTTATTTTTCGATTTCAAGGCTCCTCCTTTAGGGGCAAGTGTAGCTCACATTAAATACACTTGTGGGTATATGGGGCCGATATCTGAAAATTTTATAAAAACCTTATTTTCGATTTCAAGGCCTCCTTTTAGGGCAAGTGTAGCTCATTAAATACACTTGTGGGTGCAATATGGGGCCGATATCTGAAAATTTTATAAAAACCTTATTTTTCGATTTCAAGGCTCTCCTTTTAGGGGCAAGTGTAGCTCAATTAAATACACTTGTGGGTGCAATATGGGGCCGATATCTGAAAATTTTATAAAAACCTTATTTTTCGATTTCAAGGCTCTCCTTTTAGGGGCAAGTGTAGCTCAATTAAATACACTTGTGGGTGCAATATGGGGCCGATATCTGAAAATTTTATAAAAACCTTATTTTTCGATTTCAAGGCTCTCCTTTTAGGGGCAAGTGTAGCTCACATAAATACACTTGTGGGTGCAATATGGGGCCGATATCTGAAAATTTTATAAAAACCTTATTTTTCGATTTCAAGGCCCTCCTTTTAGGGGCAAGTGTAGCTCAATTAAATACACTTGTGGGTGCAATATGGGGCCGATATCTGAAAATTTTATAAAAACCTTATTTTTCGATTTCAAGGCTCTCCTTTTAGGGGCAAGTGTAGCTCACATAAATACACTTGTGGGTGCAATATGGGGCCGATATCTGAAAATTTTATAAAACCTTATTTTCGATTTCAAGGCCTCCTTTTAGGGCAAGTGTAGCTCACATAAATACACTTGTGGGTGCAATATGGGGCCGATATCTGAAAATTTTATAAAACCTTATTTTTCGATTTGCTCTCCTTTTAGGGGCAAGTGTAGCTCACATAAATACACTTGTGGGTGCAATATGGGGCCGATATCTGAAAATTTTATAAAAACCTTATTTTTCGATTTCAAGGCTCTCCTTTTAGGGGCAAGTGTAGCTCACATAAATACACTTGTGGGTGCAATATGGGGCCGATATCTGAAAATTTTATAAAAACCTTATTTTTCGATTTCAAGGCTCTCCTTTTAGGGGCAAGTGTAGCTCAATTAAATACACTTGTGGGTGCAATATGGGGCCGATATCTGAAAATTTTATAAAAACCTTATTTTTCGATTTCAAGGCTCTCCTTTTAGGGGCAAGTGTAGCTCAATTAAATACACTTGTGGGTGAAATATGGGGCCGATATCTGAAAATTTTATAAAACCTTATTTTCGATTTCAAGGCCTCCTTTTAGGGCAAGTGTAGCTCAATTAATACACTTGTGGGTGCAATATGGGGCCGATATCTGAAAATTTTCGAAAACCTTATTTTCGATTTCAGGCCTCCTTTAGGGGCAAGTGTAGCTCAATAAATACACTTGTGGGTGCAATATGGGGCCGATATCTGAAAATTATAAAAACCTTATTTTCGATTTCAAGGCTCCTTTTAGGGGCAAGTGTAGCTCACAAATACACTTGTGGGTGAAATATGGGGCCGATATCTGAAAATTTTATAAAAACCTTATTTTTCGATTTCAAGGCTCTCCTTTTAGGGGCAAGTGTAGCTCACATAAATACACTTGTGGGTGAAATATGGGGCCGATATCTGAAAATTTTCGAAAAACCTTATTTTTCGATTTCAAGGCTCTCCTTTTAGGGGCAAGTGTAGCTCAATTAAATACACTTGTGGGTGCAATATGGGGCCGATATCTGAAAATTTTATAAAAACCTTATTTTTCGATTTCAAGGCTCTCCTTTTAGGGGCAAGTGTAGCTCACATAAATACACTTGTGGGTGCAATATGGGGCCGATATCTGAAAATTTTATAAAAACCTTATTTTTCGATTTCAAGGCTCTCCTTTTAGGGGCAAGTGTAGCTCAATTAAATACACTTGTGGGTGCAATATGGGGCCGATATCTGAAAATTTTATAAAAACCTTATTTTTCGATTTCAAGGCTCTCCTTTTAGGGGCAAGTGTAGCTCAATTAAATACACTTGTGTAAGAAATATGGGGCCGATATTCGAAAATTTTAAAAACCTTATTTTTCGATTTCCGCTCTCCTTTAGGGGCAAGTGTAGCTCACATAAATACAC
>JACDQD010000059.1:15000-44787 GCA_019843655.1 Lethocerus indicus | reverse complement strand
GGACATCCTCACCATGCCACTGTCACCGCTACTGAAGACGGCGAGCGAAACGCAGGAAATCTTACACACTTTTCCCTTTATACGATCGCTTTCCTTCGAGCTTTTGTTGAGGTTTTATTCTATACATATATATATATATAGATATATATAGATTTTTGCGTTGAAAATCTAGTTTAAGGCCCGCAAAATGCGGTTTTAAAGACGCAAAATCGGCCCACATAATGCGTTTTAGGCACAAAATCGGTCCGAAAACGCTGTTTTAGGCGCAAAATCGGCCCAAAAATGCGGTATTTAGGCACAAAATCGGTCCGAAAACGCTGTTTTAGGCGCAAAATCGGCCCAAAATGGGTATTTAATCGCAATGGGGTATTTAGGGCCGGTTTTAGGCTTACAAAATCGGCCAAAAAATGGTGTTTTAGGCGCAAAATTGGCCCGAAAATGCGTTTTTAGGCACAAAATCGGCCAAAAATGCTGTTTTCAGGCTCAAAATCGGCCCGAAAATGGCGGTCTTTAAATACGAAACTGCGGTATTTAGGCCCGAAAATCAGGTTTTTAGTAGTAAAATCGGCCCAAAAATGCGGTTGTTGGACTCAAATCGGTCAAAAACGCTGTTTTCGGGCGCGAAATCGGCTAAAAAGCTGTTCAGGCCCAAATCAGGTAGAAATCCTGTTTTCAGGCGCAAAATATGCACGACATTGCGGTGTTTAGGGCCGAAATCGGCCCAAAATGCAGTTGTTGGACTCGAAATCGGTCAAAAGCTGTTCCAGGCGCGAAATCGGCCCAAAAATGTTTAGGCCCAAAATCGGTCAGAAAATCCTGTTTCAGGCGCAAAATATGCACGACATTGCGGTGTTTAGGGCCAAATCGGCCCAAAATTCGGTTGTTGGACACAAAATCGGCCCAAAAATGCGGTTGTTGGACTCGAAATCGGTCAAAAACGCTGTTCTCGGACGCAAAATCAGCCCAAAAAGCTGTTTAGGCCCAAATCGGTCAGAAATCCTCTTTTCGGGCGCAAAATATGCACGACATTGCAGTGTTTAGAGATGAAATCGGCCCAAAAATGCAGTTGTTGGACACAAAATCGGCCCAAAAATGCGGTTGTTGGACTCGAAATCGGTAAAAACGCTGTTCCCGGGCGCGAAATCGGCCCAAAAAGCTATTTAGGCCCAAAATCGGTCAGAAATCCTCTTTTCGGGCGCAAAATATGCACGACATTGCGGTGTTTAGGGCCGAAATCGGCCCAAAAATGCAGTTGTTGGACACAAAATCGGCCCAAAAATGCGGTTGTTGGACTCGAAATCGGTAAAACGCTGTTCCCGGGCGCGAAATCGGCCCAAAAAGCTGTTTAGGCCAAAATCGGTCAGAAAAATCCTGTTTTCGGGCGCAAAATATGCACGACATTGCGGTGTTTAGGGCTGAAATCATTTAAAATGCGGTTGTTGGACACAAAATCGGCAAAAATGCGGTTGTTGGACTCGAAATCGGTAAAAAACGCTGTTCCCGGGCAAAATCGGCCCAAAAAGCTGTTCAGGCCCAAAATCGGTCAGAAATCCTCTTTTCGGGCGCAAAATATGCACGACATTGCGGTGTTTAGGGCCGAAATCGGCCAAAATTCAGTTTTCGACCCAGACGCGGGTTTTAGGCACAAATCGGTCCAAAAATGCAGGCGCAAATTCGGTCAAAAATACGGTTTTAGTGACAAAATCGGTCAAAAATACTGTTTTTTAGATTTGTCAGCGACTACTGAAGAAGACGGCGAGCGGCCGAAGAGACCCCGGTCTTCGGCGAAAGTCGGTCCCACCGCCTCTCTTCCCTCTTTCTCCACCCCAATCCTCGCCCTTTCACCTCTACAGTGTCCGGCGTTTGTCGGCGACTACTGAAGACGGCGAGCGGCCGAAAGGAGACCCCGGTCTTCGGCGAAAGTCGGTCCCACCGCCTCTCTTCCCTCTTTCTCCACCCCAATCCTCGCCCTTTCACCTCTACAGTGTCCGGCGTTTGTCGGCGACTACTGAAGACGGCGAGCAGCCGAGTTGGTCGGCGAAAGTCAGTCCCACCACCTCTCTTCCCTCTTTCTCCACCCCTCTTCCTCACCTTTCACCTCTACAGTGTCCGGTGTTTGTCGGCGACTACTGAAGAGACGGCGAGCGGCCGAAAGGAGACCCAGTTTTCGGCCCCTCTCGCCACAAACACTTTGGACCTCGGCTCTCTATCGTCCTCGCCGCCGGACCGCCGTCACCGGCGCTACTGAAGACGGCGAGCGGCCACCTTTCCTGTTGTCATCCGACTGTCGGTCCGGCAAAATCTGTTGCAACCGTCGGCCGGTATTGACGGCATGCGCCGCCGTCCCAGTGGAGAGAGGAACGTTGAACTCTTTAGTTTTGTTTTAATAAACGGCGACTCATTAGCAACGGACGACTTCCATATAAGAAACCCGGCCGGCCGACGGCTCGCAACCGGATCAACCTCTTGCATCAGAACTTTTATTCAACCGTCGGTTAGTTTTCATTCATTCAGCCACAGCGTATTTTCTTTCGTCATTCATTCTCTCAGACGCCGCATATATATATATATATATATATATATATATATATATATATATATATATCACGGCCGTATGCAAATCGTCCGAACGCATTTATAAACAAAGGGTCCGCCTATTACGGACCTGAGTCGTTATTAAAAAGAAAAGTCAATAATAACAGTCGTAAATTTACATTTAAGCGATTCTTTAATTTACAATAGCTTAAAGTGAGTTGCGCCGGCAAGGAAAATGACCGGCATCTCTTTACGGCAACTGACTGTCTTTTCAAGATTCCGAAACGACGAACAATGATTATTAGGTCGTCCATATTATGTACAGATACAGTTAAAATTATAAAATTCAACCCCAATTTGGAACAGATAAATAGAATTTAACGGTTGACGGTTGAGTTGGCAACTCTGTCGATATCAGCTGTTCGAGTAAAATCAAAAACTTGTAAATAAATTTTCTTCTGTAAATTGTTTCAACTATTATTATTGTATATTTAACTCTGTGCAAAAACGTTTTTAAATTGTACTTTTCCTTTAGACGCGCTCGAAATGTCCGTCTTTGTGGCCGAATACGCCTCGTTGCGGTGCAATCTTTCTTCAACGTTCATTTCGGAAAACAACGACGAATATTATAATAAAACCGTCTATATTCCGTACAGAATTTAAAGTTGAAAATTATAAAAATTCAGCCCCAATTTAGAAACGATAAATAGAATTTAACGGTTAACGGTTGAGTTGGCAACTCTGTCGAGATCAGCTGTTCGAGAGTAAAATCAAAATTTGTAAATAAATTTCCTCTGTAAATAGTTTCAACTATTATTATTGTATAGTTTTAACTCTCTGTGCAAAAAACGTTTTTAAATTGTACTTTTCCTTTAGACGGGCTCGAAACGTCGTCCTTTTGTGACCGAGTACGCCTCGTTGCGGTGCAATCTTTCTTCAACGTTCATTTCGGAAAATAACGACGAATATTATAATAAAACCGTCTATATTCTGTACAGAATTTTAAAGTTGAAAATTATAAAAATTCAGCCCCAATTTAGAACAGATAAATAGAATTTAACGGTTAACGGTTGAGTTGGCAACTCTGTCGAGATCAGCTGTTCGAGTAAAATCAAAATTTGTAAATAAATTTCCTTTGTAAATAGTTTCAACTATTATTATTGTATAGTTTTAACTCTCTGTGCAAAAAACGTTTTTAAATTGTACTTTTCCTTTAGACGGGCTCGAAACGTCGTCCTTTTGTGACCGAGTACGCCTCGTTGCGGTGCAATCTTTCGTCAACGTTCATTTCCAGAAAACAACGACGAATATTATAATAATTCCGTCTATATTCTGTACTGAATTTATAGTTGTTGAAAATTATAAAACATCAGCCCCAATTTAGAAACGATAAATAGGATTTAACGGTTAACGGTTAAGTTGGCAACTCTCTCAGATCAGCTGTTCAAGAGTAAAATCAAAATTTGTAAATAAATTTCCTCTGTAAATAGTTTCAACTATTATTTATTGTATAGTTTTAACTCTGTGCAAAACGTTTTTAAAGACTTTTCTTTAGACGGGCGAAATGTGTCCTTTTGGCCGAGACGCCTCGTTGCGGTGCAATCTTACTTCAACGTTCATCAAAACAACGACGAATATTATAATAAACCGTCTAATTTGTCAGAATTTTAAATAAATTAAAAATCAGCCCTAATTTAGAACAGATAAATAGAATACGGTTAACGGTTGAGTTGGCAACGTCGAGATAGCTGTTCGAGATTAAAATTTGTCAATAAATTTTCGGATACTATATGACATCCAGACTAACTTGGACGCGGAGTTCGTCTGAGGACATTAATATTTTTCCATCCGCTATGTAATTTTCTCTGTACGGGAAAAATTCGGCCGGAAAATTCGACCCTTTTCCGGCACGACAGTGAAACAATTTTCCTTCGGTAAATGGGCCGTTTTCCTGGTCTCTCGGGGAAATCTCTGTTCGGCCTTCAGAATGTCCGGGCGGCGGCGGCGGCGGCCACGGGAGTTGTCTGATGAAACTCTAGCGTCAGCCGCCGAGCCCCAGGCGCCCCGGGCGGCCCCGACCGTTCACCGGCCGGCCTTAATGGGCCCCGCTGAGTCGACTAATTGCTGACACTTTCTAGGGGCCGATCTTGACCGACATTCCGACCTCACCTCCCCTCATCCCCCCTCCGACCCCTCTTAAGGGAGTGAAGAGGAGGGTAAAAAACCCGATCGCAGATATATGACTTTTAACTTTTTATTGGCCGCCGGCAAGTTTTGACGTTTTCCAGCTGAATTTTGTGTCGGTGTTTTTGATTTTTTATGGATTTTGTGGATTTTGTATTTTTTATTTTTGTGGATTTTTGACGTTTTCCAGCCGAATTTTGTATCATGTTTTTTGGATTTGTGATTTTGGATTTTTGTGGATTTTGTGGATTTTTTTTGACGATTTCCCCAAATCTGAGTGGAGTCGACTGAAAAACAATTCAGTTCTCGATGGAAAATCGAAAAGAGTGAAATTTGTGCGGACAATTTTTTTTTTTTGTGATTTTTGACGATTTGGATTTTTGATTTTTGGAATTTTTGTGCCGAGTTCTCGATGGGAAAATCGAAAGAGCGGGTTCCGTTTTTTGTGGATTTTTTGGATTTTGTGGATTTTTTGACGTTTTAGCCGAATTTTGTATGGTGTTTTTTTTGGATTTTTGTGGATTTTTTGTGGATTTTTTTTGGATTTTTGTGGATTTTTTTGGACGATTTCCAGCTCCGAATTCCCCAAATCTGAGCGGAGTCGACCGAAAAACAATTCAGTTCTCGATGGGAAAATCGAAAAGAGAGAGTTCCGTCGAAATTTGTGCGGACAAATTTTTTTGTGGATTTTTTTGACGATTTCCAGCCGAATTTTGTGTCGGTGTTTTTTTGTGGATTTTTTTGGATTTTTGTGGATTTTTTTGGACGATTTCCAGCCGAATTCCCCAAATCTGAGTGGAGTCGACCGAAAAACAATTCAGTTCTCGATGGGAAAATCGAAAAGAGAGAGGAGTTCCGTCGAAATTCGTGCGGACAAATTTTTTTTTGTGGATTTTTTTGACGATTTCCAGCTCGAATTCTCAATCCTCAAATCTGAGTCGACCGAAAAACAATTCAGTTCTCGTAGGGAAAATCGAAAAGGGGAGTTCGTCGAAATTCGTGCGGACAAATTTGTTGTCGGTGTGTTTTGTGGATTTTTTGACGATTTCCATCCGAATTCTCAGCCTGAAATTTCAACCACGGTTGGCCGGAGAAAACGACGCGACTCACTCAAACGTTTCAATCCTAAAAAAACTCTAAAAAAAAGATAAAATCCATTACACAAAGAATTCTAGTGACGTAAGCCCAGTAGTCTAGAATTTATTCCGCCCAGACAGTGATGACGTCACGAATACGATTGAAACGAGACTGAGTCGTGTCGTTTTCCGGCCAACTGTAGTTGAAATTTGAGTCTGAGAATTCGGAGCTGGAAATCATTAAAAAAAATCCACAAAAAAAAACTAATTTGTCCGCACGAATCCCGACGGAACTCCTCTCTTTTCGATTTTCCATCGAGAACTGAATTGTTTTCGGTCGACTCCGCATTCAGATTTGGAATTCGGCTGGAAATCGTCAAAATCCACAAAAAAATTTGTCTTCACGAATTTCGACGGAACTCCTCTCTCTTTTCGATTTTCCCATCGAGAACTGAATTGTTTTTCGGTCGACTCCACCCAGATTTGGGAAATTCGGCTGGAAATCGTCAAAAAAAATCCACAAAAAAAAATTTGTCTTCACGAATTTCGACGGAACTCCTCTCTCTTTTCGATTTTCCCATCGAGAACTGAATTGTTTTTCGGTCGACTCCGCTCAGATTTGGGGAATTCGGCTGGAAATGGTCAAAAAAAATCCACGAAAAAAAAAATTTGTCCGCACGAATTTCGACGGAACTCCTCTCTCTTTTCGATTTTCCCATCGAGAACTAAATTGTTTTTCGGTCGACTCCGCTCAGATTTGGGGAATTCGGCTGGAAATCGTCCAAAAAAAATCCACAAAAAAGATTTGTCCGCACGAATTTCGACGGAACTCCTCTCTCTTTTCGATTTTCCCATCGAGAACTGAATTGTTTTTCGGTCGACTCCACTCAGATTTGGGGAATTCGGCTGGAAATCGTCCAAAAATCCACAAAAAACACCGACAAATTTCGCGTTAATTTCGTGACTGACACCCTATATAAACCCTCAGTCCAGTTCCACCCCTCCCCCCCCCCCCGTATAACATATTTCACCCGGAAAACGGATCCGGTAGTCTATTCCCAGACCGTTGTGCCAGTTCCAGTTGCCGTCGTGTCAACTGCCAGTCAGGCAGGTTAATGACCGGTAAACGGTAAACGGTAGACGGACTGACAGTCGGATTAGGGGCCCCGGGAACGTTAATTTACCGATCGGTGACAATCGCCCGGGGGGGGATGGAGGGGGGAGGAAAACCGGGAATTTCTGGACGAACGGGAAGAATCGGGACGAAGACCGCGTAGAGCGGAGAATGTCACGTAATATTTATTCTTCGGACCGTCAAAAAAAAAAACAAAACTCAAAAAGTCCCGACAATTCCCGGAATTCCCGTCAAGGGAAAACCTCCGAGCGAGGAAAAGCTCGTCGTTTTTGGAGAATTGAAAAAAAATTTAAATTGTCGTCCATTAAACGAAGAATCACGAGATTACGTCACGAGCACACGGTTATGACGTCATCGACGGTTCACAAAACGGATTTAAACCCAACAAAAATTCCCTGAAAAGAACAACTTTTACAACTTTTTACTATATATATATATATATATATATATATATATATATATATATATCCGAGAGATGACGAAATAATTTTTACAGTAACAAAATTTTTTATATATACATTTTTTAACCGTTTTACGGTCACGTGGGCAGCGCGACAGGGTAGGTTTTTCCCCACGTTTTTTATTTTTCCTAATAATTATTCAATATTATCGTCCATTTATTCCCTCCTATTAAATTTTACAGATTGCACACACTGACATCACCGCAGCCAGACATTCCAGGCGTTCCTAGGGGAACGTCCGGGATGACGGGATTCGGACACGTGGTTTAAGCCGTGAGTGGAATTTTTGTATTTTTTTTTTACGGCAAACTCTTTGAAAATCTCTGTCTTCCGATCGATATTATAATATAAATTGAAATTTCGGCACTAATCGGACCTCAGTAGCCAAGAAATGGTCGATTATATATATATATATATATAGTTGAGTGGTCCAAAAATATGTATCCACCGTTTAACAGTCCATAACTTGGAAACCGATTGACCGAGTTGTGCCTAATTTTCGGTGAAAGTGTAGCTTAAAGTCCAACTTAAAGATATATATAGCTGTAGGTGTTCGAAATTGTCCACCATTACTAACATCCACAAACTTTAACTATACCTGAAATTGACCTCGTACAGAAACTATACAGAGGTGGTCCAAAAAAATGTATCCACCGTTTAACAGTCCATAACTTGGAAACTAATTGACCGAGTTGTGTCTCATTTTCGGTGAAAGTGTAGCTTAAAGTCCAACTTAAAGATATATATAGCTGTAGGTGTTCGAAATTGTCCACCATTACTAACATCCACAAACTTTAACTATACCTGAAATTGACCTCGTACAGAAACTATATCTATATATAGAGGTGGTCCAAAAAAATGTATCCACCGTTTAACAGTCCATAACTCGGAAACCAATTGACTAAGTTGTCCCCTTTTTTCGGTGAAAGTGTAGCTTAAAGTCCAACTTAAAGATATATATAGCTGTAGGTGTTCGAAATTGTCCACCATTACTAACATCCATAAAACTTTAACTATACCTGAAATTGACCTCGTACAGAAACTATATCTATATACAGAGGTGGTCCAAAAAAATGTATCCACCGTTTAACAGTCCATAACTTGCAAACTGATTGACTAAGTTGTCCCCTTTTTTTGGTGAAAGTGTAGCTTAAAGTCCAACTTAAAGATATATATAGCTGTAGGTGTTCGAAATTGTCCACCATTACTAACATCCATAAAACTTTAACTATACCTGAAATTGACCTCGTACAGAAACTATATCTATATACAGAGGTGGTCCAAAAAAATGTATCCACCGTTTAACAGTCCATAACTTGGAAACTGATTGACTAAGTTGTCCCCTTTTTTTGGTGAAAGTGTAGCTTAAAGTCCAACTTAAAGATATATATAGCTGTAGGTGTTCGTAAACGAGGTCACCATTATTAACAATCCACACAAAGAGAGAGAGAGAGAAACGATGCAGCCCAACTGCACCACCAACTCTACTGACTGCAACAACGTGTTCAGTTCGGGATATTTTTGCACGTGAATATGTACGACGGATGGATTCTCCAATGTTCATCCAATGCGCCGTGGATTTTGTCGTCGATAAACGACGCGTCCTTTACAGTGTCCCCACAACACAGGTAAAAGTCCAGAGGAGTTAAGTCCGGTGATACTCTCTATCCATCTTCCTGGTGGATTTAACGTCGAGATAAGCCCATAAAACGGTCGTATCCGGCGATTGGCGGAACTACAAACTATAACAGTACCAAAAATGAGACAAATCCGTCGATCGGTTTCCAAGTTATGGACTTTTAAACGGTGGATACATATTTTTGACCATATATATATATATATATATATATATATATATATATATATATAAAGGAGGAGGGACGATGGCGAAGAGTGGGGTAGATTAATGTATTGATAAGTGAAGACGACGAAAAATCGCCACCAATCCGGTCAGCCCCGTGGATTTTTTTCCCCTTCATCTCTTTGGTGAATATTTCGTCGTGGTTTTTCATTTTTTTTTCCCCACCTTTCATAACTCTGCAATTACGCTATCCTATAATAAGACCGAGTAAACGCATAAAATGTAATACAACTGTTGTACAGTAGAGATTTCGTCTCTTTCTCTCGCCGTCGATTTCTCGGTCCGTCGCCAGAAAGGGGTTTTTTTCCGGCCGTTCGCCATCTTCAGTAGTCACTTTCGGCACCTCCGGGATCCTCCTGGAGGTGATTTGTCTCTTAGAACCCAGTTGGTGTAAAGTGGTTTCGGCCGTTCGCCGTCTTCAGTAGCAGCGGTGTCGGTCACTTCGGTACTTGTAGAACGTCTGTCTATTGTAAAATACTCGCCGTGTGTGTTTCTGTCCTCCTCTGGGGTCCTCCTACAGTGGGGGGGGGATTTTCGGCCGTTCGCCGTCTTCAGTAGCAGCGGTGGCGGTCACTTTCGGAATTAGAACAACTTTATTCGAATATCTGTCTATTGTAAAATACTCGCCGTTTGTGTTTCTGTCCTCTCCGGGGTCCTCCTATAGTGGGGGGTGGGGGGAATTTTCGGCCGTTCGCCGTCTTCAGTAGCAGCGGTGGCGGTCACTTTCGGTACTTGTAGAACGTCTGTCTATTGTAAAATACCCCTTTGTGTGTTTCGTCCTCCTCGGGGTCTCCTACGGTGGGGTGGGGATTTTTCGGCCGTTCGCCGTCTTCAGTAGCAGCGGTGGCGGTCACTTTGGTACTTGTAGAACGTCTGTCTATTGTAAATACTGCCGTTTGTGTTTCTGTCCTCCTCCGGGTCCTCCCTAGTGGTGGGGTGGGGGATTTTCGGCCGTTCGCCGTCTTCAGTAGCAGCGGTGGCGGTCACTTGGTACTTTTAGAACAACTGTCTATTGTAAAATATGCCGTGTTTCTGTCCTTCCTCCGGGGTCCTCCTCCTAGGGTGGGGTGGGGGATTTTTCGGCCGTTCGCCCCAGTAGCAGCGGTGGCGGTCACTTTCGGTACTTGTAGAACGTCTGTTCATTGTAAAATACTCGTTTGTGTTTCTGCTCCTCCGGGGTCCTCCTTAGGGGGCGGGAATTTCGGCCGTTCGCCGTCTCAGTAGCAGCGGTGGCGGTCATTGGTACTTGTAGAACGTCTGTCTCATTGTAAAATACTGCCGTTTGTGTTTCTGTCCTCTCCGGGTCCTCCTATAGTGGGGGTGGGGTGGGGATTTTCGGCCGTTCGCCGTCTTCAGTAGCAGCGGTGGCGGTCACTTCGGTACTTGTAGAACATCTGTCTATTCGAATTTTAAATAACGGATTATTTTGTAAAATACTCGCCGTGTTTCGCTAGACCCCCCCGGGTTTTTTTTTCGGCCGTTCGCCGTCTTCAGTAGCAGCGGTGGCGGTCACTTCGGAATTTTAGAACATCTATCTATTCGAATTTTAATAACGAATTATTTTGTAAAATACTCGCCGTGTTTCGCTAGACACCCCCACACCCCGGGGATTTTCGGCCGTTCGCCGTCTTCAGTAGCAGCGGTGGCGGTCACTTTGTCACTTTCAGAACATCTGTCTATTCGAATTTAAATAACGGATTATTTTGTAAAATACTCTCCGTGTTTCGCTAGACACCAAACCCTTCAACCACGGGGTCTTCAGTAGCATCGGTGTTTTCGCCGTCTTCAGTGTGGCAACCACAAATTGCAGGCTACTTTAAAACGATAGTTGTCGAGTTGTATCCCCGAAACCGGTCTAGAGGTGGCGGGACGCGAAGAGCCGAACTTTAGAACTTTCTTCAGGCGAAAAATGCAACGGAAAACCGTTACGATAAAATCGGTTAATTTTGTTTTTTTTTGACGACTTGGGTGATGACGTTTTGATTAAGTTGTGGGTTTTTGGGGGTAGGGGATCGGGATGGATCGCTGAGTCACGCCTTACCTAACGGTACCTAATAGGGGGTGGTTGGGGGTGTTCGATACCAGCGGTGGTAAGTGGTAAGTAAAAATCTGTTTTACGTTTAAAATACGTTTTTTTTTTAACACTTTCAGAGAACTGTCCAGAATGGGGGACGCAAAGCGAATAGGCCAACTTCAGTAGAACATTCTGTAGGCGAAAAGTGCAACGGAAATCCGTTACGATAAAGTCGGTTTGTTGTTTTTTTTTTTACGACTTGGATGATGCCGTTTTGATTGAGTTGTGGGCCTTTTGTGGTATCGGGATGGATGGCTGAGTCCCGCCTTACCTAACGGTACCTAATATGGGGTGGTTGGGGGTGGGTGGGGGGTGGTGGAGGTCTCGATAATTGTGTCTCTCTTTAGGTTTAGGTCTTTAGTTTTAGGTTTAGGGGAGAGGTGGTGGGGGTGGGGAGTCATCCCCCCATCACCAGGATGTAGAACCCCCTCAGATGTAGGAGGTCGTTGTGGGTTCGTGGTGGGGATGACCCCCCCCCAGAACATGGTGGGGATACATACGCCTGTATATATACATATATATATATATATATACGTATATATATATATATATAGCGCTTAGGGGAGGGAGAGAAGGATACGGCCAGCTACTGACAGATACTCAAGCCGCCCGCCGCCGCCGCCCCCCGGTTTACACTCTCATTCAGTACGCTCTAGTCAGTCGTGTTGTACACATCGTTGTACCCGCTGTGTTCTAAACGTTAAGTACGCGGTACTACACACATCTATATATCTATATATATATATATATATATATATATATATACATAGCGCGAGGATTTACGACCTCAAGTTTGGACCGAATTCCTTGCCGGAGTAAAGAAGTCGAAGAATAAGTTATAAAGAAGAAGAAGTAGAAGAAGAATGGGCCGCACTTTGACCCTTGAACTGTCCCTAATCGTCTGCCTTTTGGCAGTCGCCAACGGCGCCGTCGTCTACAGGTATATATATAATATATATATATATATATATATTAATAGTTAAAAATATATAAATACATAATGCGATAGTGTCGCCCCAAACTCGTTAGGGGATGAAATACCCGGAAATTTTGAGTTTGGAATCCTTTTTTATTATGCCATAAAAGAAACTTTCAATCACCCCTCCCCCAATTCTTCTTGTCGAGACCAACCCCCAAAAAAAAAATACTAAATCTTAACTCAAATTTGTACTAAAAAACTTTTTTCTAGCGAATTTCAGATATAAGGGTGAGATATATATATATATATATATATATATATATATATATATTTGAAATTTTACCCCCTCAAAGTAATTTCGACATTTCGGACACTTTTGGAATCCGTTTTGTTTCGCCGACGCCGAAATTTTCGGAATTTTTTTTGGCAAATTTTCGCCAAAATTATTATCTATCTATATATATATATATATATATATATATATATATTATATAATTTTTTTCCGGGGTATACATATATAGAAATTTAAGTTTTGCACTTTGCACTACACTTGATTAGACGCCCGGAACGCTTTTCAAATATCAATTGAATATTTACACAATTGTGAATTGTCCAGCCTCTGTCCAATTTTACCTAATTTTACCAAAAACTGTTAGTTTTTTTTTTTTCTTTTAACGAAAATACTCGGATAAATTCAATGTCGGAAAACTATAGACGGCCACCAGATACAATATTTATGTTTTATGTATGTACGTAAATATGAGTACCAAAAATATATTTTTGTATTTTGCACGATAAAAAATACACTTTGCACGGCGTTCCTGTTTATATTTGGGGTACCCCTTAAAGAGTGATCGACATTTTGAGTTTGAATTCCAATTTTATTTTGGGGATTTTTTTTAAATTAGACCCGCTATTCGGTTCCTGGAAATGGCCTCTTTTGGGCTAAAAAATGGCCTTTTTGGGCTGGATAGCATTTTGGTTAAAATGGGCCTTTTTCAGATGGCCTTTTGGGCTAAAAATGGCCTTTTCGCTAAAATTGGCTGAAGATGGCCAGGGCTAAAAATCGGGCTAAAATGGCCTTTTCGGGGCTAAAAGATAATGGGGCTAAATGACTTTATGGGCTAAAATGGCCTTTTGGGCTAAAATGACCTTTTCGGGGTTAAAAAATTTTTGAGGCTAGAAAATTGGCATTTCGGTGCTAAAAATGGCCTTTTGGGGCAAAGTACGGCCTTTGGGGCTAAAATGACCTTTTGTTAAAATGCCATTTTGAGGCTAAAATGGCCTTTTGGTGCTAAAAATGGCATTTTGGGGCTTAAAAATGACCCTTTGGGGGCTAAAACGGCCTTTGTGGGGCTAAAATGACCTTTTGTGGGCTAAGAACGACCTTTGTGGGGCTAAAATGACCTTTTCAGTTAAAATGCCATTTTGAGGCTAAAATGGCCTTTTGGTGCTAAAATGGCTTTTTCGGGGTAAAATGACCTCTTTGGGGGCTAAGAACGGCCTTTCTGGGGCTAAAATGGCTTTTTGGGCTAAAATGGCTTTTGGTGCTTAAAATGCCATTTTGAGGCTAAAATGGCCTTTTAGGGTTAAAAATGACCTTTTGGGGGCTAAGTACGGCCTTTGTGTGGCTAAGTGTGGCCCTTTTGGGGTAAAGAAATGGCATTTTTTGGGGTTTAAAAAAAAAATCTTGAAGAATTCCTCAAGACCAAAAAAAAACATCTTATCCGAAATTATCGATCACTTTTTGGGTACAGCTAATAGAATGAAAAAGTGATAAAATAAATAAAACTATTGTGTCCACTCTCTGTTCTATTAGTGAAGGTAAAACAGTGAAAAATAATATATTTTCTATATATATATATATATATACATATATATAGAGCCCAATTTTCAAAGTTACATACGATGGATGCTCGCTATTTACAGGACAAAAATTGAAACATTAAACGGTCCATATTTTTCCAATATTGGACGCTGTGAGGAATTCCAAACTGGGTTTGGGCCAACTTTAGAAATTTGTGAAAAACTGAAAATTTCAATCGGAATTATTCCCAGTTGTCTATAACAACAATTTGAGATAATATCGGTGAATATATATACTATATTGATAATTGAAGTTTCTTTTTCAAATAAAATGAATTCCAAAATCAAAATGTTTTTGACGTCGATCTGAGGATTTTTTCGGGTAACTGACAGTGCGTAAAAAATGCCATTTTTACCCCCTGAAAAGGCCATTTTTAGCCCCAAAAATGCCATTTTTAAACACCAAAAACGGCCACACTTAGCCTCACAAAGGCCGTTCTTAGCCCACAAAAAAGGCCATTTTTAGCACCAAAAATGCCATTTTTAACCCCACAAAAACGGCCACACAGCCCCAAAAATGCCATTTTTAACCCCAAAAAGGCCATTTTTACCACCGAAAATGCCATTTTTACCCACAAAGAGGTCATTTTTAGCCACAAAAATGCCATTTTTAACCCCAAAACGGCCACACTTAACCCACAAAAGGCCATTTTTAGCACCAAAAATGCCATTTTTTACCCCAAAAGCCACATTTTAGCCCACAAAAGCCATTTTAACCCCAAAACAGCACCAAAATGCCATTTTAGCCCAAAATGCCATTTTAGCATTTTAGCCCCAAAATGCCATTTTTAGCCCCAAAATGCCATTTTAACCCAAAACAGCCACACTTAGCCAAAATGCCATTTTAGCCCAAAAATGCCATTTTAGCCCAAAAAATGCCATTTTAGCCCCAAAATGCCATTTTAGCCCAAAAAATATTCTATTTTTAGCCCCAAAGGCCACTTTTAGCCCAAAAGAGGCCATTTTCAGCACCGAATAGTGCGTCTAAAATCCCAAAATAAAATTGGAATTCCAAACTCAAAATGTCGATTACTTTTTTAAGGGGTACCCCTAATATAAACAGGAACGCCGTGCAAAGTGTATTTTTTATCGTGCAAAATTCCAATATATTTTGTCCTCATATTTAATTATATGCGTATAAATGTTGTATCTGGGGGCCGTCAACAGTTTTAGACATTGAATTTATCCGAGTTATTCGTTGAAAAAAAATTAACAGTTTTTGGTAAAATTTGGTAAAATTGGACAGAGGCCGGAGAAGGAGGAGGCCGATATTCACAATTTATGGAAATATTCAAATAGATATTTGAAAATTCTTTTCAAATTTCAGTTATTTTATTAAAAGAAAGCGTGACTTGAATCAGTAGTCGTTTAAATGTTTTTTTTCCCCCCCGGAAATTGAAATTTTCGCAGTTTTTCAAACTCGAAATTTGGCCCAATTTGAGATTTTCGGACCCGTCTCTACGAGAGAAAATTTTTCCTAATTAAAATATAGTTCATTTTCTCTTTTCAAAAAATTCTTATTTATAATATTCCTGAATGAAAAGTTTCAATAAATAGAACGAGTTATTATATTGCCTCTAGATGAGAGAGAAACACGAGATATAATATAAATAGAAAGGTAAAAAGAAAAATGTGGAAATTTATTACAGTTGTCAATTTTAATAAGGGCCTTTTGAAGGGAACAAAATTTAACCAAATTTTTTTAACCAGGTTTTTTAATCTCCTATCGTAGATTTCGTCTATTTTCCCTCTCGCCGGTCGTCTTCAGTAGCGCGGCCCTCAGAGCCCTTAAAACCCTTTATTTTCACTCGAAATTTTTTTGACTCCTTTTTCAATTTTAATTCCAATTTCGGACGGAATTCGGTACAATTCGAAGTGAAAATTTCGGGCCGTTAAGAAAATTTTTTTATTGTCCCTTTTTGCTTTTCGTCATCATTTTTAACACCCCAAAACAAACAGGCCCCTAAAACCATTTTAGCACCGAAAATGCCATTTTTAACCCCCAAAAGGCCATTTTTAGCCCAAAATGCCATTTTAACCCCCAAAGGCCATTTTTAGCCCAAAATGCCATTTTAACCCAAAAGCCACACTTAGCCCCACAAAGGCCGTTCTTAGCACCAAAGGCCATTTTAGCCCCCAAAATGCCATTTTTACCCCAAAGGCCATTTTAACCCCAAAAGGCCATTTTTAGCCCCAAAAATGCCATTTTAACCTCAAAAATGCCATTTTACCCCAAAATGCCATTTTAACCCCAAAACGGCCACATTAGCCCCACAAGGCCGTTCTTAGCCCAAAGGCCATTTTAGCACCGAAAATGCCATTTTACCCCAAAAGGCCATTTTAACCCCTCAAAATGCCATTTTGCCCCAAAAATGCCATTTTAACCCCAAAAATGCCATTTTAGCCCCAAAAGGCCATTTTAACCCCAAAAAGCCACATAGCCACAAGGCCATTTTAGCCCCAAAAATACCATTTTAGCACCAAAATGCCATTTTAACCCCAAAACGGCCACACTTAGCCCCACAAAGGCCGTTCTTAGCCTAAAGGCCATTTTACTTTGAAAATGCCATTTTAGCCCAAAATGCCATTTTTAACCTAAAACAGCCACACTTAGCCCCTAAAATGGGTTTCCTAAGACCACAAAGGCCATTTTAGTACTGAAAATGCCATTTTACCTCAAAATGCCATTTTAGCCCCAAAAAAATGCCATTTTAACTAAAAATGCCATTATTTGAAACAGCCACACGCCAGCCCAACAAAAGGGCGTTCTAATCCACAAAGAATTGCATTTTAGTACCGAAAGTACCATTTACCCCAAAAGGCATTTAGCCCCCAAAGGCCATTTTAACCCTCAAAATACATTTTAACTAAAACAGCCACATTAGCCCCAAATACGTTATTATAAAAGGCCATTTTAGCACCGAAAATGCCATTTTACCCCCAAAAGGCCATTTTTAGCCCAAAATACCATTTTAACGAAAATGCCATTTTAACCCCCAAAACGGCCACACTTAGCCCAACAAAGGCCATTCCTAGCCCAAAAGGCCATTCTAGCACAAAAGCCATTTTAGCACGAAAATGCCATTTTACTCGAAAGGCCATTTTAACCCTCAAAGCCACCTTAGCTAAAGGCCATTGATAAACGTCAGGGCCTTTGAAGGAAGAAAATTTATTTCGTCCATCCCCCTCTCGCCGGTCGTCTTTCGCCGTCTTCAGTAGCGCCGCCCTCAGAGCCCCCTTTAAAACCCCCTATTTGTCTCTCGAGAATTTTCGACTCGTACACCTTTCAATTATCAATTCCGATTTCGGACAATTCGAAGTGAAAATTCCGGAAATGTACGAAAATTTGGAAAAAAATTTTTCGCAGCGCAAGCAAACTCTGTCTTCGTATAATTCAAATTTTTTTCAGAATTCTCTTTCCGGGAGTTTAAATTCTTTTTTATAATAATGTGGTAATACAATAGGAGAAGAAATTGTAGACGATAATGAGAAATGAGAGTCGAGGTGGAATCGTTTGTTTATTTACTTGTCCTTCTGAAATGGAAATGGAAAGTGATATGATATGATTAATTGTAGATTGGGCAGGATCTCTCAGTCAAATCTATTTTTTTTTTTTTTTTTTTTTTTTTTTTTTATATATATATAGGGGAGGGAGAGGAGGAGGGGATGTGGAGGGAGGACGGGAGAGAGAGAGGGGAGGGAGAGAGAGGGGGTTGGAGAAGTGATGGGGAGGGAGGGAGGGATGGAGGGTGGGATGGAGGGATGATGTGTAGGAGCTGTTTTAGTTAACCCGGTTATCGGTGCGGTGTCCGGCCTGTGTTAACAAGTGTACGTGTTCCCTGTTATCATAATAGCGTTATCTAATAGTGCGGGCATTCGCGCGGCCCAAGAGGAGTAGATAGAGACTATATATATATATATATATATATATATATATATATATATATATACGGACATGGTCATCGTCAAACACATACCGGCCCGAGGTACACATAACGTTACTGCGCGGCTCTGTACCCTGTACTGTACCGGGTACGATAAAGGGCCAGGGTCGACGCATCGGAACAGACTTAATGGACGGGCCAAAAAAAAAAAACTCCCCAGGCCGTAACTGAAACGGACATCTGATGTACGAGTATATCGTAGCGGGGGCAGGGGTCGTGTTCCTGTTCGGCTTCTCGCCGTCTTCAGTAGCGCTCTGCGTTATATTACAGCGGTCCCTAATAAGGGGCCGATCCGTTCAAATATTTCACCCGCAGCGGGGTTTCACTTGTGGATTTTTTTGACTATCGGCCAAACTATCGAAGATGGCTGTCGAATGGGGTTTTTTTGTTTTTCAATCAAATTTCGCGTTGATTTCGGTACAAAACCCTTCCTTCCGGTCGTTTGAGGTAAATTTATTACCCGGGACAACAACTACAGAGCAGGACACGTCCTCCCGGTGGTGTCGTAAAAGGGCGTTTAAAGACGTAATAAAAACTGTCCGACTATTTGAATTTTTTTTTTTAAAATCGTCAACATAATTCTTCTGCGGCGGCTGTGTGGGGTGGGGGTGGGGAGGTTGAAGGGGAGGAGGTAGTTTCAGCCCCTAAACCACACACACAGATTGACACTGACACTGAACACTGTGGGGCAGAAACACGTGACCTCATAAAAAAAACTCCCGGAAACTTTTCCTGGAACTTAGTTTTCTGAGAAAAAACAAAAAAAAAAAAGGTTCATTTAGCTTCTTAGAGAGAAACTTCTTAGCGTTGTTTTGCGTTTTATGTTTTTTTTGTACCCCAGACTTCCTCTTCTAGACTCTCTCTCTCCCTCTCTCCCTCTCTCTCTCTCTCTCTCTCTCTCTCTCTCTCTCTCTCTCTCTCTCTCTCTCTCTCTCTCTCTCTCTCTCTCTCTCTCTCTCTCTCTCTCTCTCTCTCCTCTCTCTCTCTCTCTCTCTCTCACACTCTCTCTCTCTCTCTCTCTCCTCTCTCTCTCTCTCTCTCTCTCTCTCTCTCTCTCTCTCTCTCTCTCTCTCTCCTCTCTCTCTCTCTCTCTCTCTCTCTCTCTCTCCTCTCTCTCTCTCTCTCTCTCTCTCTCTCTCTCTCTCTCTCTCTCTCTCTCTCTCTCTCTCTCTCTCTCTCTCCCATCTCTCTCTCTCTCTCTCCTTCCCAGGATCATATTTCCTCCAGAAATTCCAGAGGTTTCTAAACCGACGCCCAAAGTATTAGGGTTTTCGCCAACTAAGCTAATTCGTATTTCGCCGCAATATCAATTTTATCAATGCTTTATCAATTTCCACGTCCTTTCTGTTCTCAGACATTTCACCTCCCCCCCAACCGGTTTGGCGAAATTCCGGTGGATTTTTCGCTCCCGAAAACGCTACGGAGGACGTCCCCGGATATACAATTCCCGAGGGATGTGTAAAAAAAAAAAAAAATCCACAAAAACGGTTCAATTCGTGCCCTCGTCGGTCCACAGTCTGTGCACGACACTTTTATTTTATTTTATTTATTTTTTTTTTTAAATCTCACCGGTAATTTTCCGTCGACACTGCAGGAAATTCGGCGGAAAAGTGTCCGTTTCTTATTTTTTTCACCCGGAGAGAGAAAAACAAGAAATTCCTCGCCCTTATCGAACCGGGGAATTAAGAGATGTTTTCTTGGAATTTATTAAAAAAAAAAAAAAACACGAAGTCGAAATTTATTATTTCGCCGCATCGGATTGACGCACTCTCGGAGGGAAATTTTCCACGGTTTTCCTACGATTTTCCGACGGGTGAAGAAGCCCTTTGAAAGGTCCCCGCCTATCTGTCTCTCTGTCTGTAATTAAATTGGCCGATTGAAAAGCTATAAACAGCCCTAAGGGAGAGAGAGGAGAGAGTGATAAAGGGGGCTAAATGATGATGATGATAAGAGAGACCGAAGGGATTGAAGCCCTACAGTGACCAACTAACCAACTTCTGTATACCGCGCGTGAGTCAGATCTGATGTCACGAGAGAAAGGGTTTACGTGACAATAAGTTGCCCTAAGGATTGGGACGAAAGTTTCAACTTTCACCCGCTCAAATTCAGGACTTTCACCGAGTCCGAAAACGAACCTTTTTCCAGTCCCTTTTCCTGGACTGGAATTGTTCCCCCTTTCGGTCGAGTGCGACACTTTGTTGGTTGGCCGGATGTCCCTGTCCCTGTCCCTGTCCCTGTCCCTGTCCCTGTCCCTATCCCTGTCCCTATCCCTGTCCCTATCCCTGTCCCTATCCCTGTCCCTATCCCTGTCCCTATCCCTGTCCCTATCCCTGTCCCTATCCCTGTCCCTATCCCTGTCCCTATCCCTGTCCCTATCCCTGTCCCTGTCCCTGTCCCTGTCCCTGTCCCTATCCCTGTCCCTGTCCCTATCCCTGTCTATCCATCCCTATCCCTGTCCCTATCCCTGTCCCTATATCCTGTCCCTATCCTGTCCTGTCCCTATCCCTATCCCTGTCCCTGTCCCTATCCCTGTCCCTATCTATCTGTCCCTATCCCTGTCCCCTGTCCCTTATCCCTGTCCCTATCCCTTTCCCTGTCCCCCCTATCCCTGTCCCTATCTGTCCCTATCCCCTGTCCCTGTCCCTGTCCCTGTCCCTATCCTGTCCCTGTCCCTATCCCTGTCCCTGTCCCTGTCCCTGGTTCCCTGTCCCTATCCCTGTCCCTATCCCTGTCCCTATCCCTGTCCTCTATCCCTGTCCCTGTCCCTACAGTTCTGTACAGCGTTTCCTACCGAAGTCCACGTATTAAGTTGGTTGGGTCTTATGTCGAATATCTACCTATTATATTGCCGTCTTTACATAGAAAAATTCATCATTTTCAAAATCTATATATATATATATATATATATATATATATATATATATATATATATATATATATATTTTCAGCCTTTCGTTCTTCTACACAACAGTTGGATATTTTCGTCCGAAATGCTAATATACAACTGTTTGTATAATAATCGGGAAAGTTGGTGTATATAGACGAAGGGGGTGAAACTGCAGTGGCGCCCTCTCTCGGTCTGACACAGGCCAAATGAGAAACGTCGGCTCAAACTTTAATAAACCAACCCCCACCCCAGCCCCACCACCTCGAAAGAGGGGACTTTGCAAGCCCTACCCCCACCACATCAACTAAGTCCCACCTTCGGGCCGGCAATTGGCCGACGGAAAAACTGATCGAGTAAACACCTGCAGAGTACTCCCAATTACTTTCCGCAAAATTCTTTCGGCCAGATCCGGATTTTCCTGTCTAATTTTGCTTGTTGTAAAAGGCTCAGAAGTTTTTAAGTTCAAACTTTGTTTAGGGAAGGCGGTTGGTGGTTGTATTGAAAAACAGCTGATCGATGGCAGGGTTGCCAACGGAAGCCCGTTTTTTTTTATACCCAGCCATAAAAAAAAAATATACAACGTCACGTTTCACCGCCGGTAGACAATAATACGTGCAATAATAATTTCGGTTAATTTGAATAGCCGGAAATATGCCAATGATTTTCGGAAAAATGACCAAAAAAACGGTCCAGAAAAAAAACGCGCGGATTTTTTCGAAAACAAACTTTAGGTCCTTTTCAAAAAATCCAGAAAAAAAATGAAGTAAAACAAAATAATAATTATTTTGAAAATTATTTTCCTTTCAGCTTTTGTTTTTATATTTTTCTTTTTCCTTGTTTTTTTTCCAATTTCTTTCTTTTCTTTTTTCTTTCAGCCTGTTTTCAGTTTTTTAATTTTTTTTTCTTCCCTTTTCTCGTTTTCTTTTTCTTTTCCTTTTCTTTTTCTTTTTTTCTTTTCCCTTTTTCTTTTCCTTTATTTTCTTTTCTTTTTCTGTTTTTTTTTTTTCTTTTTCTTTTCCCTTTCTTTTCTTTTCTTTTTTTCTTTCCAGCTTTTTTCTCTTTTCTTTTCAGCTTTTTTTCTTTTTCTTCCTTTCTTCTTTTTTTTTTTTCTTTTCGCTTTTCCCAGCCTTTTTCAGCCTCCTTTTTCTTCCTTTTCTCTCTTCTTTTTTTTCCTTTCTCCTTTCTTTTCTTTTCGCTCTCCTTTCCTTCTTTCAGCCTCTCTTCTTTCCTTTTCTTTTCCTCCCTTCTCTTTTCTTTTTCCCCATCCTTTTCTTTTTTCTTTTCTCTTTTTCCCTTTTCCATTTCTTTTTCTTTTCTTTTTAACTCTTTTCCTTTTTCTTTTCTTTTCCTCTTTCTTTTCTTCTCTCTCTGTCTCTCTCGCTCCTCTCTCTTCGTTATTTTCAATTTCCTGATTTATTATATCGGTCCAGAGCTCAGATTAACTCGGGCAGGTTGAGCAGTCAAACTTGATGGGAAAATTTAAAACTGGGAATTTGAAAAAAAAAATTCCCACTCTCTTCAGTGGGAGAAAATGAAAATGTATTCCGGCCTTACGAATTCGTCAGTAGCATCACAACGTATATATATATATATATATATATATATATATATATATATATATATATATATTGGGGGTCGGCAACTAAGTAATTGCGGATTTCACCACCGTCACGTGGCGTTGTACCGTATTTTTAAGTACGTCAGTAGATCTTTGTACACGTGATAAGTTTTTCAACGACTGTATACGATATTATTCGGTGTTTTCTTCAATAGCGGCCCTCAATTCGGTGGTCTTTTCTGTAGTTGACGCCCTCGGCAGAGCTTTCGACGGTAAATAAATACAAGTTGGTAAATTCCTCCCGCCCCGCCCCCCACACAGACCTGTGTTATATACTCGACTGTATGAATATATTTTCTATTTTTTTCTTTTTCGCTATATATATATATATTTAATAAATAAATTTGTTTCCTCACAGGCAGAAGAGGGTTTCTGACCAGAGGCTGGCCGAACTGGAGACGCTGGTGGCCCTCTCGGGGCTTAGGGGCAAACTGAAGACAATACCCTACGGATACGGCAGCATAGATCCGGAGAAAATGTATGTGGAAAATTTAAAAAATTTTTTAATTAAATCAACCGATAACAATAAGTATATTCGGCGTTGGCAACTAAGTATTTGCCGATTTGACGGGGGGGGGGGGGCCAACATTGTCGAAGGTTGTACGTGTTCAAAAGTTGAAATTGTGCTCTCTCTCTCTCTCTCTCTCTCTCTCTCTCTCTCTCTCTCTCTCTCTCTCTCTCTCTCTCTCTCTCTCTCTCTCTCTCTCTCTCTCTCTCTCTCTCTCTCACTCCATCTCTCTCTCTCTCTCTCTCTCTCTCTCTCTCTCTCTCTCTCTCTCTCTCTCTCTCTCTCTCTCTCTCGAAGAAGAGAATCTCTCTCGCTCTGATCTCTCAAAAAAAATCTCTCAAAAATCTCTTTCCCTCTCAAAAATCTCTCATATCTCTCTCTCTTCTCTCAAATCTCTCCCATCTCTTCTCTCTTTCATGAATCAAAAAACTTTAAAAAAATTTATTTCCGTAATATCGCAATTACCGAGACGAAATTGTCGATTTGGCGGAGCGAAATTTCAAATTTTTTTTTTAAGCTCGGTCAAAAATTGCAAATTTTTCTCTCTC
The DNA here is from genome assembly GCA_019843655.1 of Lethocerus indicus. NCBI lineage: Eukaryota > Metazoa > Arthropoda > Insecta > Hemiptera > Belostomatidae > Lethocerus > Lethocerus indicus. The sequence goes on along the minus strand of JACDQD010000059.1, from coordinate 21,171 downwards.
CGGAATCGAAATCGACTTTATCGAAAATTGAAGAGGAAAAAAAAATCTGTAATAAATCAGTAATAAATTCCGGATCCGTCCGAAATTCGGTGTCAAGTGAAATTCAACGTTTTCCTTTTTTTTATAGTTGGTTCTACAGAACTAAGAGAAATTTTTTTTTATTTCTCGAGTCGAAAATTTAAACATTTTCCAATTGAAAATCCGGTCTTTCCACGAAACAAAAACTCGCTTTAAAAAATTTTATTTTCAATATCCCAATTGGCCGAGACGAAATTGTCGATTTGACGGAGCGAAATTTCAAAATTTTTTTTTTGCTCGGTCAAAAATTTCAAATTTTCCCCGCGGAAAGTTCAACTCTTTCCGTGACTCAAAACTGACTTTAAAAAATTTTATTTTCAATATCGCAATTGCCGAGACGAAATTGTCGATTTGACGGAGCGAAATTTCAAATTTTTTTTAGCTCGGTCAAAATTGCAAATTTTTCTATTTCTCGAGTCGAAATCGACTTTATCAAAATTGAAGGGCAAAAAAATTGTAAAAATCAGTAATAAATTCCGGATCCGTCCGAAATTTCAGTGTCAAGTGAAATTCCACTTTTTTAGCTCGGTCAAAATTGCAAATTTTTCTCCATCCCGAATCGAAATCGACTTTGTCGAAAATTGAAGGGGGTGAAATCAGTAATAAATTCCGGATCCGTCCGAAATTTATATAGTTATTACCGTTCGGCGTAAATTTTACAGTTTATTACTGTCCGTCGCAAGAAATTGTATTTCTTTTTGGAAAATTTTCCCCCCCTCCCCCTTTCATCTCGACCCGTCGTCGTCGTCGCTGGGGCGTTATCCACTTCGTTTGCTCTCTCGAGTCGTCTAATGGAGAGTGTTTTTTTTCCGGTCGAAAATGGATTTTTTTTTTTTCAAAAGGGTTTTTTCGCTACTCCAATCAGCGCCGACCCGACGCCCCCGTCAGGTTCTCTACTGTAACAGTATTATTGGGTTTTACAGTTGAGTTGTACAGGTTTATTTCTATTTTTTTTCTATTTAAACTGTTTATATATATATATATATATATATATATATATATATATATATATATACTACCGTTTAACAGTAAAGTGTTAAACAGTAATTACGGACTTGATGAAGGTGTTTTCCCCCGATTTCCTCCCCAAATGACGGATTGGGATTTTCCCTCGAAAACCCCCAAATGCGCTTTTCCCGAACGTTTAAATTGAAAGCTGGGCCTGTCAATTAATTATCTGTTGATTAATAAAATTAAAAGGGTTGGATTTTAAAACGACGTAAATACAGTGTGGTGGGGGTGAACATAATGCCGTTTTGACGTAGGATGACATAGAATGAGTCGATAATTGATTTAATTATACCCTAATTACTGTCCGGTTACGGGCCACACACACGTGCGTAGTAGTAGTAACACGATTGTTACTGTCCTCAGAGTAGTAACACGGGGGGGGTGTAGCACCGGAGCTTTTTTTGGACACATTGTAGAGCGATTTTTAAATTTACCTCCTTAACCGGCCGTTAACCGAAATATTAATCGGATTTTTAAAAAATCGTCGATTAATAAATCCGGACGAGGGGCGCGAAGGTACAATTTCCACGGAATCGGCCGAATTTTCGACACTTTCCCCCCCCCCCAGCAAGAGAAAATTGTACGTTCTGGGCCTCCTTAAAAGCAAAAAATTTTTACGAAAATTGGCCCGCATTTCGTTAAAATAATAAAATTGCCCTCGACTACTCGACGCGCCAACAACTATAACAACTAATATTGAATTATTTGACAATTATTTGAAGAAAAAAAAACTTTGTTCATTCCATGTATGGGCGACTGTTGAGTGTTTTAGCCTCTCCGGGGGGGGGTTGGGGGGGTCTGGTTTGGACGTCCTACATTTATAAAATCGAATTCCAATTTCAGAGGAATACAGTTTGGGGTGGGGGTTGGGGGAAGTTACGCACAGTGAATAAGAATGAAGTATTTTTTTTTAGGGGGGGAGGAGGGGGGCCGGAAATGTCACAATGTTTCAAGTACAGAGGGAAGAAGTCCCAAATCATTGTAAATGTTGGGGGTTTGGGGGGGCCCGTCACCGGAATTTTACAGTAGTAATACGTATTTTTTTATATCGAAAATATTTTATTTTCAATATCGTAATTACTGTTATGAAGTTGTCGATTTGACGGAGTGAAATTTCAATATTTTTTTTTTTTGCTCGGTCAAAAATTTCCAAATTTCATCTTTACCGAATCGAAATCGACTTTAGTAGAAATTTGGGGGAAAAAATCCGTAATAAATCGGTAATAAATTCCGGATCCGTCCGAAATTTTGTGTCAAGTGAAATTCCACGTTTTCCTTTTTTTATAGTTGGTTCTAAGAGAAATTTTTTTTATTTCTCGAGTCGAAAATTTTCCAATTGAAAATCCGGTCTTTCCACGAATCAAAAATTCGCTTTAAAAAATTTTATTTTCAATATCGCAATTGCCCGAGACGAAATTGTCGATTTGACGGAGCGAAATTTCAAAATTTTTTGCTCGGTCAAAATTTCAAATTTTCCCCGCGGAAATTTCAACTCTTTCCGTGACTCAAAACTGACTTTAAAAATTTTATTTTCAATATCGCAATTACCGATACGAAATTGTCAATTTGACGGAGTGAAATTTCAATTTTTTGAAAATGTCACAATGTTTCAAGTACAGAGGGAAGAAGTCCCAAGTCATTATACAATGAGTTTGGGGGGGACGGGGGGCCGTCACCGGAATTTTACAGCAGTAATACGTATTTTTATGACGCTATTCAAAAAAAAAAAAAAAATTTTTAAAAAGCCATAAAGAGTTTCAAAATTGTACCAACTCCCGTTGACCGAACCTGTTAAAGCTTTTCTTCTATTGTCGTAATTTTTTTTTCGTCATACACGTGAGGGTAGGGGGGGGGCGCCCGGCGCGTAATAAGCCGCCAACGAAAGTTGATAGTTGGTAAAGAAAAGTTGTAAAATTGTCACATAAAGTCGGTAAGAAACGACCGTTTTATATTGGCAATAGAAGAGGAGGAGGAGGCCCCCGGCCGCCATTTTATACTCTCCTAGTTTATATTGAACTATAAAACGGCCGACAACTCACTTTTGAACTCGACACCGGCCTTTATACGGTAGTGAAGAGAGAGAAAAACAGAAATATTTAAATTCAAATTTCAGTTTGGAGACCGCCACAATTTTCGGGGTGGGGGCGCAGGCCTGCCAACACCGATTGTGACGTCGGCCGAAATATCGGCGCCGGCGCCAAAGAAATATACAAAATATTTTACGAATCATCTCTTTTAAATATATATATATACTTGCACCCGCCGGTCTTTATCTGTATATTGTTTAAAATTTATATTTTCCTCTTTTTTCTGTTTTTTTTTTATCTATTATAGCGAAATTTCCTTCGACAATTCGTCGGGTGGCGTACAATTTGCGATGCCCGAACGGCGTCCATTTTTTTTTCAGTAATACCGGCTTTCTGTACTTTTCTGAAACAGAAATTATCTTTAAGATATCTTTAGAATCTTTAAGAGATCTTTAGAATCATTAGAACCTCTAGAACGTCTAGAACCTCCAGAATTTGTAGAACCTCTAGAACCTCAAAATCTCTAGAATCTCTCTAGAAAGAATCTCTAGAACCTCTAGAATCTCTAGAATCTCTAGAACCTGTAGAATCTCTAGAACCTCTAGAATCTGTAGAATCTCAGAACCTCTACAACTTGTAGAATCTCTAGAACCTCAAAATCTCAGAATCTCTAGAACCTCTAGAATCTAGAACCTCTAGAATCTCTAGAACCTCTAGAATCTCTAGAACCTCAAAATCTAGAATGTCAAGAATCTGTAGAATATGTAGAATCTCTAGAATCTCAAGAATCTCTAGAATCTCAAATAACCTCTAAACCTCTAGAATCTCAAGAATCTCATCAATCTCTAGAATCTCTAGTCTCTAAAATCTCAAGAATCTCAAGAATCTCTAGAACCTCTAGAATCTCTAGAACCTCTAGAATCTCTAGAACCTCTAGAATCTCTAGAACCTCTAGAATCTCTAGAACCTCTAGAATCTCTAGAACCTCTAGAATCTCAGAATCTGTAGAATCTCTAGAATCTCTAGAACCTCTAGAATCTCTAGAACCTCAGAATCATAGAATCTCTAGAATCTCTGAATCTCTAGAATCTAGAATCTAGAATCTCTAGAATCTAGAATCTCAGAACTCTAGAATCTCTAGAATCTCATCAATCTCTAGAACCTCTGGAACCTCTAGACTCTCTAGAATCTCTAAAATCTCAAGAATCTCATGAATATCTAGAACCTCTAGAATCTCTATTTGTCCAAGAATGTTTTTCTATTTTAATCATTATATAATTCTGATTTTTAATCTAAATTTCCTCTTTTTTTTTTTGGACAGCGGCCGGAGGCGACGTTCGACGTCCACCCCTTGGCCGGTGCCGTCGGCGCCCAACAGCGGAGACACAGAGACGACACTAGCAATTCTAGATGATATAGGTCAGTGGAGGTCACCTGACCCTCTTCGGTCATTGGTCCGAATATACATTATATAGACATTAAGCCCCCCAATAATAACCGTATATCAAGCCCGAAAATATTTACCTTTGTCCAGAGACGGACAGATATATATATATATATATATATATATATATATATATATATCATATTGTCTTCCGGTTGAACCTTCAGAAAGACTCCTGATGACCGAATAAAGGCGCCGTTATTGGACGGATTGCCAGACGGAGCTCTGAATTGTATCTTATCCACTTGCTTATGCACTTAGATATATGTGAAATAAGCAATTATTCAATTGCCCTAACCGATATATATATATATATATATATATATATATATATATATATATATATATATAATATGAAATGTTTTCTGTTCACAGCCGAAGGACGGCCATACGATTGGGAGGAGGACGAGGTTGGTCGTAAATTGTTGTACAACGGATTACAGTACGAGGACTACAACTACAACAATTACAATTACAACAGCTACAACAACAACAACAACAACAACAAGGACGAGGATGAGAATAAGGAGGAGGAGGAGGAGGAGGATGAGGATGAGATGACCGAACGCTACGTCCGCACTTTGGCCAACAGGATACAACAACTATACAACAACAACAACAACAATCACAACTACAACAACAATTACAACAACAATCGTCTCCTTCTACCGGCCGTTTTCTACAAAGGCCTCTACTGAAAAGGGGGGAAAAAAACTGACCTCCAGACAGTTTCTCTGAACGTCGTTTTTCTTTTCACCTTACAACATTTTTATAACTCATCCCACTCTTTTTTTTTTCAAATTTTTTCATTTTTTTTTTCAATTTTTTTCAATTTTTTTCATTTTTTTTCAATTTTTTTTTCCATATCTATCTATCTACCTGCTGCAACGGTGCCAGTGCCGACAGGCGCTTTATTTTTCAACAATTATCGTTAATAATTTTAAACATTTTCTATTACAATTTACAGGACAGTTCTATACCGTCCCCATTGTACAGTTACTAACTTTAAAATTTTTTTTTTTTTTTATATTTTTTCAACTTACTTAACATTTAAATTTAGAATAAATTAACATACATATATATATATATATTATATATATATATATATATATATGTATATTTATGTATGTATAATATGGGTGTGGTGGGCAGAGGCGAAAAAAAAAAAAAAAAAATTTATGGTGTTTGAATTAAAATTTTTTTTTTCTCCGAAATAAAACTAACCGACAATTGTCAATAATCGTAACTAATTTGTAATAATAAAACTGAAAAATATATATACGATCTGATGCCTCCGCCTAACCCAATCCTCGTATATAATCTCAAACGTTAATTGTTCCTTTTTTCTAAAAAAAATGTTTTTTCACTGGTAGTTTAAGTTTTTTTTTTAACTTTATTAAAGGGAATATATTTAATTTAAGTTATTTATAATTTATGAACTCTATATATATATATTTTCTTAATTTATTTTTATTTTTAATCGACTGCTACTGTCTCAAACGATCAGTATTCGTTAAGTTAAAGAGCGCCTAAATATATATATTTATTTTTTATTGCGCTCGTTACGATTATTATTATTATTATAATATACGATTGTAAAACATACATTTG
>JACDQD010000059.1:0-12500 GCA_019843655.1 Lethocerus indicus | reverse complement strand
GTCGAACGGTCTCGGAGACGGAGATTTAATCCGTAAATGGTGAATATCCGTTATCGGAGGATACAATCTGTCGGTTGTTAATTTGAAATTGGCGAGATACTAGTCGTAGATTGGCGGGCCGACACGCGCGTTGTTCAACATCGCCGATCCTTTCGATTCCGGCCAAATGTAAAATAGTCGCGTCTTATAGTCGGTAATGGGGTCAGGGTGCCGCCGTCCTATAGTTTACGTCGGGTCGGGGTTGGCCGGCGTGTTGAACTGGAATATGACCGGCTTGTGGTTGATCGGATCGGCGGACGACGCGAATGGTGCTCTGAGCAAAGCCCGGTATCGCTTCGGCGGCAGTCTCGGCGCCGCTGGCGACGGCGCCTGCTGCTGCTCGCGCTGCTGCGCGGTTGCGGCTGAGCGACTCCTGCTGCTGCTGCTGGTGGTGGTGGTGGAAGTGGGTCGGCGGTTGGTGTTGCACCGGCTGGTGGATATGGCCTGCGGCTGTTGATAGTGCGGGTGGGGCGGTGGCTGCTGCGCCGCTTCTGCTGTTGGTGTACGAGCCTCGGCAAGCGACCCCGTCCCCCGCCCGCACAGATCCTCTGCTGGACGGGCGCCGCCACCTCCTCCTCCTCCACCACCTCCTGCTCCTCCTCCACTGCGCATACCGCCTGCAATTACAGAGACGGTCAGCGGAACCCTCTCACAGACAACAACGGGTGTTACAAATTAAACTGGGTTCGACAGCTAAGTAATTGCGGAATTCACCGACAAGTGGCGTTGTACATATTTTTAATGTACGTCAACATCTTCGGCACGGATAAGCCGTAGACGGTTTCGAATGCCAGGTATAAGATAGATTCGGCTTCTCCGCAATGTCCCAGTGTCGAACTGTGGCGATCCGAATCACAATAACGGCCTTTATTCGGTCATCGTCGACCTCCACCAGACGAGGACGTCCTCCGGAGCTCCTCGTCTTTTAACGGAAAATCCCCGACCGAGTTTCGGGAACCGCGGTACCGACACCGCTTCCTTTAAGGCTTCATCAACGCACAGCGGATAATGTTACACGATATCCTGCCAATTGCAAGCTATATAATACACAAGAAATTCGGTCGGCAACGTCGCAGAAGTGTATACTTTTCGTAACATATATTTGACATAGCGAAAGGAATCGCGAAATAATAAAACAACGCTTAGGTTCAAACGTGGATGTTACGTGACAATCAAAGAAAAGTAATTGATTAGCTGATTGATCGGTCTAATAATAAACGCGGCATATTATGCACAAATTCCCTCACCATGAGTCCAACTCCTGGCTTTTTATTATGGCACAAATTCTTTTACGATTAGACTCATTGTTTTAACCACGGCACAAATTCTTTACCAGGAGTCAGACTCATTTTTGCTTATGGCACAAATTCTTTATGACGAGTCAGTCTCATTGTTTTCGGGCTTTATGGCACAAATATTTTGACCATTTACCAGATCAGACTGTTTTTGCTTATGGCACAAATTCTTTATGACGAGTCAGACTCGTTTTTTTCGCTTACGGCACAAATTCTTTACCATGAGTCAGACTCATTGTTTTCGCTTATGGCACAAATTCTTTACAACGAGTCAGACTCGTTTTTCGCTTACGGCACAAACTCTTTACCAGGAGTCAGACTCATTTTTGCTTATGGCACAAATTCTTTATGACGAGTCAGACTCATTGTTTTCGCTTACGGCACAAATTCTTTACCACGAGTCAGACTCGTCGTTATAGGCCAAAGGGTTGACCACCTTCGCGAAAATAAAAAAGCGAAATGTGACATAAATGCTCGCTTCTCAGTCCACCGTTTTTCAGAGAGGACCGAATAATAATGTATAGAAGAATCTTATCCGTACGTAAACGCCAGTTTTTTGGTGAATTCCGCAATAACTTAGTTGGCGACCAATATATAGTTTTTGTGGCATACCGAGGGTGGCGTGTCTCCTGGTGTCACCGCTACGGTGGTAGGGGCGGTGGCGAGGAGTCCCTCGGCCGGTAGGACGGGCGGGTCGTGGTGCTGGTGGTGGGTAGTGGTAGGGGGTGGGGTGTGGGTGTGGGTGGGTGGTGTTGGTGGAGGAGAGCTCTGGTGGGGTGGTGGCGCGGCGCTGCGGCGTTGTCTGGAGCGGCTCCGGCGGCAGCGGCGGCGGCTCGAATCCGCTGCTCGCCGGCCTTCAGGGCGCTTATAACTGCTGTTGCTGCTGGTGCTGGCCACCACCGAGCCCGTCGCTGAGCACGGGCCACACCGCCGGGTGACTGGTTACCACCGCCACTGTTACACACACAATTATATCGTGAAACAACGCTCCTAATTTATAGGGTTGAAACCCCTTTGTCCACTGTGCAATTAGATGACTGTATCAACTATATCGATGTCGTAGTAAAACCTGGTATTTGGTCGCATAGTGATTTTCATTTCGCCTCAGTGCAAACAATTATTATCGGATTATGCGCATGCATGCTTTGCTGGAGAAAATGAATGCCGCGATTCATACACCGCAATATTTATTTCCGCTTCGCCCTTATCAGGGGAAGTTGATCAATTAATTCGTACCGATCAAACTCGATTATTCAAATTTGTTTCCAGATACATCGACGATTCCACGATAAAAGCGGTGAATGTCCGGTACGGTTGCTGGTAATGTGAATGGAAAAACTTCGAAGCAAACGCTTTTGCTTTACTTTAAGCGGATGAAAACTGGGATTTAAGTTTATCGAAATTTATCCCTGTATTCCCTCCTGGCCGGCCACTTAACTGTAGACCAACCATACATTTCGGGAAAAATATCTATCCAATAGAGAAATACTGAAATTTTAGGTCGCCATAGTCCAGATTACTCTACATCCTTGAGTATAGTAGCGCACATAGCGAATGCGACCAGCGAACAATGCATTTCTGAAAAAGGTGCACTCGCCAATATCAATAGCGCAGGGGAAAAACCTTTACAGAAATCGGCCTGTAAGAGGTTGACAAATATCTCCCCATTCGAATCTAAACGCCACACTTGAGCTGAATGAGCTCCCGGCTAAACGCAGAGGGAAGAAATCATAAAATGCTATCTTTATCGGCAATTGCGCTTCGTAATGGGGCCGACCTGGACCTATCTGTATCTCGCCGAATACGGAGAAGTCTGAGGTGCGGCGGGCGCGCACCGTCCAGCGGAGTCGGCGTCGGCGTCGTCGTCGTAATCGGTGGTCGCGCCCGCACGCAGCGCCGCCGGCGCTGGCGCTGTTCGGCAGCTGGTGGAGGCGAGTGGTGGTGCGACGTGGCGGCATGACCAACGGCTTGCGGTGGAGGGTGTTGGCGCGACAACGACCTCGCCTTGATGCCGGAGATTTCAGCGGTATGTCGCTCCACTTCCGCCTGAAAATACATCGCTCGATACAGAAATAACGATTTTTGTACAGTCGACTAAGTGTACATTTTGTATAAACACAGTACAGTTATCCTCAACATATCCAAATATCGCACTTTATTTACTTCTATATATACCCAATAGCGAAAGTACGAATGTCTGACTTTGGAATCCATAATTTTATTCTTTAAAAACATTTTTAATAAAAAATAGAGATTTTTAAAGATTTTTAAATCGGTACTTATATTAGGCACAATTACGGTTTCTCCGTTATCGCCTAATTAAAACATTGAAAGGATAAATTAAATCGAAATAAAAAAATGTAGATCTTGGCGTAATAAATAAAGCTTTAAAATATAAATATATATATATATATAAGGTCGCTTTATTATAAATTTTAGTCAATCTCAAGTGATTAAGTTCCAAAACTGGGGGATGTTAATTCAACCCGCTTTATCTGACTCGAATTTATAACACTTGACATTTGCAGAAACCGAAAACTTTTTGTATTTAAGCGTACGTTTGTATTTAAGAATCCGACGAAGGATCCGATACCTTTTACGGTATTTTTATGTATTTACTATTTTTGGTCGTTTTCGATTGCTGTGAAATTGTCTAGAAGCTAAGATATTAGAAACTTTCTTTATAATTTTCTGCGCTTAAGCTAAGTGTAAAGCTTTGTTAGCGACAATCGAAATGAAATAGCGTTCAGACTTACGAATCTCGTGACTGGCGACAATTCCTCATTTCGACTTGCGACTTGTCGTGAGGTAGTTGCTGATGTCGTTGTCCTTCATCCTTGAAAGGGCACAGGTTTCGAGGAAACTCTGCAACAATAAATTTACATTAGCACTCAGCGACGGTACGGCGTGGTTTTTTCATCGTTAAAACTATATTAATAATATACAATAATGGTCGTTATTGTTTTGCTTTCGCTTTATGCGTCTCTAAAAAAAACACTATTTCCGTTGCCATTCACATAACAAGGGTTGGCGACTAAGTAATTGTCGCAATTCACCCGACAAGTGGTACGTTGTACATATTTTCTAAGTCGTCAACATCTTTGTGCACAGATAAGATTCTTCGATCGTTATTATTTGTGTCCTTTCAGCGAAAGCATTCGGTATCGATACATCGACCGGTCGAACGAAGTGAGCAATTTCCGTCGTATTTATTTTTATTTTCGCAAAGCTGTTAAGCGCCTCGCACGGCTCGTAAAAGTTGTACGCCTTAAAGAAATAGCGACCGGTTCGCGAAATTCGGTCGGGGGATTTTTTCGTTAAAGGCGAGGGAGCTCGGAGGACGTCCGCGGTGGTGGAGGTCGGCGATGACCGAATAAAGGCGTTATTGTGACACGGATCGCCACAGTTCGACACTGGGACATTGGAAGAAGCCGAATCTATCTTATACCCGGCATTTGAAACCCTCTCGGCTTATCTGTATTTGAAAATATGTACATGCGCCACTTCCGGTGAAATTCGCAAAGGTGTCGCCTCGCCCATAAAAATTTTACCCGTGTCACGGCGATGGACAACAAAAGCGGGACCGGTCGCGAAATTCGGTCGGGATTTTCGTTAAAAGGCGGGACTCCGAGGATATCCATAGTCTGGAGGTTGACGATGACCGAATAAAGGCCGTTATTGTGATTCGGATCGCACAGTTCGACACTGGGACATTGCCGAGAAGCGAATCTATCTTATACCTGGCATTCGAAACCGTCTCGGCTTATCTGTACCGAAAATATGTACAACGCGCCCTTGTCTGTAGAAATTCGCCAAAGGTGTTAGCAGCCTGCATACAGCCATAAAGTTTTACGCCCGTGTCACAGCGTGGAGCCTTAAAACGGGACCGGTTCCGGCGAAATTCGGTCGGGGGATTTTTCGTTAAAGGCGAGCCTCCGAAGGATGTCCATGATCTGGAAGTCGGCGATGACGAATAAGGCGTTATTGTGATTCGGATCGCACAGTCCGACACTGGGACATTGCGAGAAGCGAATCTATCTTATACCTGGCATTGAAACCGTCTCTGCTTATCTGTACTTGAAAATATGTACAGCCGCGCCACTTGTCTGTGAAATTCGCAAAGTAGTGCGCCTGCGGCCCATAAAAGTTTCACGCGAGCGGCGATGGGCCTTAAAAGAAGCGGGACGGTTAGCGAAATTCGGTCGGCGGGATTTTACCGTTAAAAGATGAGGAACCCTCTGGAGGGCGTCCTCATCTGGAAGTCGATGATGACCGAATAAAGGCGTTATTGTAGATTCAGATTGCCACAGTTAAACACTGGGTTGCAGAAAGCGAATCTATCTTACCCGGCATTGAAACCGTCTACGGCTTATCTGTACCAAAAATATGGCAACGCCACTTCGTGATGAATTCCATAATCATGTGCCGTCAACTGTTGGCACTATTTACGAGAATGCTGAATAAAGAGGTAAAACGTTAAATTTTACCCTTATCCTCGGTTCGGCGCTGAGACAGTCGGCTGGTTCTGGTACTGTTGTATCTAGCGGTGATTTGGCGACTTTGCCGCTTGTTTAAGAAATTGATTAGCTGCGGCTGCGGCGGCAAACAGTCCGGATTGCCCTCTCGATGTGCAGTATATTCGTCAGGTACATGCCTGCTTAAAAGCGTCGTTTTAAACAAAATAGCGAAAAACTTAAGCCAACGCTCTACCAATATCGTACAGTTCGCGTCTCTTACGACACTTACCGAAAAATGGAGCATAGGGGATTGATCGAGCAGGTTTTCTTGATATTTTCTAAAATGATCGTTATTCAAATCTCTGGCGTCTTCGCGCCTTCTCCAATCTGGCGAGATGTGCTATATACACAGAGTAAATAAAAAATACAAGTTTAAGTTATTTATTCGATATTTATATTACACTGATACACACAGTTAGAGGGCAAAATCGAGGCAGCATTACAAACATTAAATAGCTTATATCATAATCTCAGCTATCTGAGACTAGCATTAAATTTTCAAAGTCTTTGAAATTTCAAAATTTTTCCAAGTGTAACTCAGTTTGGGACACTTGTGGACCGAATACGGGCAAATTTGGGGTAAATTTTTGAAAATTTTCGATTTTTCAGCTCTCCTTTCAGGGGCAAGTGTAACTCACTTTTGTACACTTGTGGACCGAATATGGGCTAATTTGGGGGAAATTTTTAAATTTTGAAAATTTTCAATTTTTAACCAGTCCTTTCAGGGGCAAGTGTAACTCACTTTGGGACACTTGTGGACCGAATATGGGCTAATTTGGGGGAAATTTTTAAATTTTGAAAATTTTCAATTTTAACCTGTCCTTTCAGGGGCAAGTGTAACTCACTTTGGGACACTTGTGGACCGAATATGGGCTAATTTGGGAAATTTTGAAAATTTTCAATTTTTTATTTCATCCTTTCAGGGGCAAGTGTAGTAACTCACTTTGAGACACTTGTGGACCGAATATGGGCTAATTTGGGGAAATTTTAAATTTTGAAAATTTTCAATTTTTAACCAGTCCTTTCAGGCAAGTGTAACTCACTTTGGACACTTGTTGACCGAATATGGGCCAAATCGAGGTAATTTATAATTTCCAAAATTTTCGATTTTTCAACTCTCCTTTCAGGGCAAGTGTAACTCACTTTGGGACACTTGTGGACCGAATATGGGCAATTGGGGTAAATTTTGAAATTTTGAAAATTTTCGATTTTCAACTTCACGCTCAGGGGCAAGTGTAGTAACTCACTTTGGGACACTTGTGGACCAAATATGGTAATTTGGGAAATTTTTGAAATTTCGATTTTTAACCTGTCCTTTGGGGGCAAGTGTAGCTCTGTTTAGGACAGCTGTGGACCGAATATGGGCGATTTGGGGAAATTTTGAAAATTTCAAAATTTTCGATTTTCAGCTCTCCTTTCAGGGGAGCGAGTGTAACTCATTTGCAACATTGTGGATCGAATATGGGACGAATCGGAGTAAAATTTTCGGAAGGAAAAATTATCAATTTCCGACCATACTTTTCAGAACAAGTATCTCTCATTTTGGTACGAAAAGTCATCCATTGGGGTGTAACCGTCCTTCCTGGAGCCTAATATTAAAGTTTGTTTTTAAACTATATTAATTGTTTTATGTCCGTCGATCATTTTCAGCGAAATTTCCGTAAAGAACATCCAGTGCAGTTATTAACGTCGCCGTGCTCTTTCAGGAGGATCCGCGCCCACACGGATTAATGCAAAGTAGTAGTAATACTAACTTGAAATGTAAACCTGAGCCTGTAGGCAACGCCGATCCATGGCCGACACTATCGCAGAACGCCGTTGAAGTTGTTCAGCTCTTGAAGTGATCATTATTTGATTACTCTAAGAAAGCAGTCGTACTCGTCAAAATTCTCGCCTCCACTATGTTCTTTTTATAAACTTAACAGATTAAAAACAAAAATTGACTTGAATAATTCGCAATTAAAGTCAATATATAAAGTTCCTCCGGGGCAATTACTGGCAGGCATCAGTAAAGAAAATTATTTTATAAATATTTAAATAAAGAAAGAACGGGGGGGGGGAATTTGTACAGAAAATGGCTACGGTCCTATCAATTTTTGAACCGAAACACATTTATTTAAATTTAAACGAATCGAAAAGACACTGTAAATATTTCCCATTATAGTACAAGTATGTACATGCATATACAATTATATAAATATTTATATAAAGAAAGAACGGGGGGGAATTTGTACAGAAAATGGCTACGGTCCTATCAATTTTTGAACCGAAACACATTTATTTAAATTTAAACGAATCGAAAAGACACTGTAAATATTTCCCATTATAGTACAAGTATGTACATGCATATACAATTATATAAATATTTATATAAAGAAAGAACGGGGGGGAATTTGTACAGAAAATGGCTATGGTCCTATCAATTTTTGAACCGAAACACGTTTAATTAAATTTAAACGAATGGAAACAACACTGTAAATATTTCCCATTATAGTACAAGTATGTACATGCATATACAATTATATATATATTTATATAAAGAAAAGGGGAATTTGTACAGAAAATGGCTACGGTCCTATCAATTTTGAACGAAACACATTTATTTAAATTTAAACGAATCGAAAACACACTGTAAATATTTCCCATTATAGTACAAGTATGTACATGCATATATAATTATATAAATATTTATATAAAGAAAGAACGGGGGGGAATTTGTACAGAAAATGGCTACGGTCCTATCAATTTTTGAACCGAAACACATTTATTTAAATTTAAACGAATCGAAAGACACTGTAAATATTTCCCATTATAGTACAAGTATGTACATGCATATACAATTATATAAATATTTATATAAAGAAAGAACGGGGGGGAATTTGTACAGAAAATGGCTACGGTCCTATCAATTTTGAACCGAAACACATTTATTTAAATTTAAACGAATCGAAAAGACACTGTAAATATTTCCCATTATAGTACAAGTATGTACATGCATATACAATTATATAAATATTTATATAAAGAAAGAACGGGGGGGAATTTGTACTGAAAATGGCTACGGTCCTATCAATTTTGAACGAAACATTTATTTAAATTTAAACGAATCGAAAAGACACTGTAAATATTTCCCATTATAGTACAAGTATGTACATGCATATACAATTATATAAATATTTATATAAAGAAAGAACGGGGGGGAATTTGTACAGAAAATGGCTACAGTCCTATCAATTTTTGAACCGAAACACATTTATTTAAATTTAAACGAATCGAAAAGACACTGTAAATATTTCCCATTATAGTACAAGTATGTACATGCATATACAATTATATAAATATTTATATAAAAGAAAGAAGAAATTTGTACAGAAAATGCTATGGTCCTATCAATTTTTGAACCGAAACACATTTATTTAAATTTAAACGAATCGAAAACCCACTGTAAATATTTCCCATTATAGTACAAGTATGTACATGCATATACAATTATATAAATATTTATATAAAGAAAGAACGGGGGGGAATTTGTACAGAAAATGGCTACGGTCCTATCAATTTTTGAACCGAAACACATTTATTTAAATTTAAACGAATCGAAGAGGTACTGTAAATATTTCCCATTATAGTACAAGTATGTACATGCATATACAATTATATAAATATTTATATAAAGAAAGAACGGGGGGGAATTTGTACAGAAAATGGCTATGGTCCTATCAATTTTTGAACCGAAACACATTTATTTAAATTTAAACGAATCGAAAAGACACTGTAAATATTTCCCATTATAGTACAAGTATGTACATGCATATACAATTATATAAATATTTATATAAAGAAAGAACGGGGGGGAATTTGTACAGAAAATGGCTACTGTCCTATCAATTATTGAACCGAAACACATTTATTTAAATTTAAACGAATCGAAAAGACACTGTAAATATTTTCCATTATAGTACAAGTATGTACATGCATATACAATTATATAAATATTTATATAAAGAAAGAACGGGGGGGAATTTGTACAGAAAATGGCTACGGTCCTATCAATTATTGAACCGAAACACATTTATTTAAATTTAAACGAATCGAAAAGACACTGTAAATATTTCCCATTATAGTACAAGTATGTACATGCATATACAATTATATAAATATTTATATAAAGAAAGAACGGGGAGAATTTGTACAGAAAATGGCTACTGTCCTATCAATTATTGAACGAAACACATTTATTTAAATTTAAACAGATCGAAAAGCACTGTAAATATTTCCCATTATAGTACAAGTATGTACATGCATATACAATTATATAAATATTTATATAAAGAAAGAACGGGGGGAATTTGTACAGAAAATGGCTACGGTCCTATCAATTTTTGAACCGAAACACATTTATTTAAATTTAAACGAATCGAAAAGATACTGTAAATATTTCCCATTATAGTACAAGTATGTACATGCATATACAATTATATAAATATTTATATAAAGAAAGAACGGGGGGAATTTGTACAGAAAATGGCTACGGTCCTATCAATTTTTGAACCGAAACACATTTATTTAAATTTAAACGAATCGAAACAACACTGTAAATATTTCCCATTATAGTACAAGTATGTACATGCATATACAATTATATAAATATTTATATAAAGAAAGAACAGGGAATTTACAGAAAATAAATGCTGCAGTCCTATCAATTTTTGAACGAAACACATTTATTTAAATTTAAACAGATCGAAAACACTGTAAATATTTCCCATTATAGTACAAGTATGTACATGCATATACAATTATATAAATATTTATATAAAGAAAGAACGAGAATTTGTACAGAAAATGGCTACAGGTCCTATCAATTTTTGAACGAAACACATTTATTTAAATTTAAACGAATCGAAACGACACTGTAAATATTTCCCATTATAGTACAAGTATGTACATGCATATACAATTATATAAATATTTATATAAAGAAAGAACGGGGGGGAATTTGTACAGAAAATGGCTACAGTCCTATCAATTTTGAACGAAACACATTTATTTAAATTTAAACAGAATCGAAAAGACACTGTAAATATTCCCATTATAGTACAAGTATGTACATGCATATACAATTATATAAATATTTATATAAAGAAAGAACGGGGGGAAATTGTACAGAAAATGACTCCGGTCCTATCAACTATTGAACCGAAACACATTTATTTAAATTTAAACGAATCGAAGAGGTACTGTAAATATTTCCCATTATAGTACAAGTATGTACATGCATATACAATTATATAAATATTTATATAAAGAAAGAACGGGGGGGAATTTGTACAGAAAATGGCTAAGGTCCTATCAATTTTTGAACCGAAACACATTTATTTAAATTTAAACGAATCGAAACAACACTGTAAATATTTCCCATTATAGTACAAGTATGTACATGCATATACAATTATATAAATAATAGAAAGCAGAGAATTTGTACAGAAAATGGCTATGGTCCTATCAATTTTGAACGCAACACATTTATTTAAATTTAAGCAATCAAAAGCCACTGCAAATGCCACCCATTATAGTAAGTATGTACATGCATATACAATTATATAAATATTTATATAAAGAAAGAACGGGGGGGAATTTGTACAGAAAATGGCTACGGTCCTATCAATTTTTGAACCGAAACACATTTATTTAAATTTAAACGAATCGAAGAGGTACTGTAAATATTTCCCATTATAGTACAAGTATGTACATGCATATACAATTATATAAATATTTATATAAAGAAAGAACGGGGGGGAATTTGTACAGAAAATGGCTACGGTCCTATCAATTTTTGAACCGAAACACATTTATTTAAATTTAAAGCGATCAAGAAAGACACTGTAAATATTTCCCATTATAGTACAAGTATGTACATGCATATACAATTATATAAATATTTATATAAAGAAAGAACGGGGGGGAATTTGTACAGAAAATGACTCAGGTCCTATCAACTATTGAACCGAAACACATTTATTTAAATTTAAACGAATCGAAAAGACACTGTAAATATTTCCCATTATAGTACAAGTATGTACATGCATATACAATTATATAAATATTTATATAAAGAAAGAACAGAGAATTTGCAGAAAAATAGCTCAGTCCTATCAACGAACCGAAACACATTTATTTAAATTTAAACAGAATCGAAATACTGTAAATATTTCCCATTATAGTACAAGTATGTACATGCATATACAATTATATAAATATTATATAAAGAAAGAACGGGGAATTTACAGAAAATGGCTACAGTCCTATCAATTTTGAACGAAACACATTTATTTAAATTTAAACGATCGAAGAGTACTGTAAATATTCCCATTATAGTACAAGTATGTACATGCATATACAATTATATAAATATTTATATAAAGAAAGAAAAGAGCAGAGAATTTGTACAGAAAATGCTACAGTCCTATCAATTTTTGAACCAGAAACACATTTATTTAAATTTAAACGAATCGAAAAGACACTGTAAATATTTCCCATTATAGTACAAGTATGTACATGCATATACAATTATATAAATATTTATATAAAAAAAGAACAGAGGTGGCACAGAAAATGGCTATAGTCCTATCAATTTTTGAACCAGAAA
>JACDQD010000058.1:0-50730 GCA_019843655.1 Lethocerus indicus | reverse complement strand
GCCAGGGCTGGCGACGTGCTGCTGCTGCCTGCTGGCCACCACCGCAGCCTGTCGCTGAGCACGGGCCGCGCGGGTGACTGGTTACCACCGCCACTGTTACACACACAATTATATCATTGAAACAACGCTCCTTCGCTCTAATTTATGGGTTGAAACCCCTTGTCCACTGTTAAGCTGACTGGTATTTGGTGGCATAGTGATTTTCATTTCGGCCTCAGTGCAAACAATTATTATCGGATTATCGCATGCATCGCCGTGGAAAACGAATGCGATATTCATCGCCGGCAATATTTATTTCCGCCAACCTTATCCGACGGAGGACACCGTGTATTGACACGCTGAGTGCCGCGATTTTTTTTTTTAAAGGAAATCCCGTCGGGCGCTGCGCCCGGTATAAGCGGTACAGAAAATGCGAATCGCACTGCTAGCGTTTTAAAATTTCGATCGCGGTGTTCAAACGACGACTAAAATGCGGCGCGAGTCGCGCGAAAAAGCGCCGAAAATTTTACCAAACAAGTTGTAACATCTTCTTACACTTGCGAGGGGCGACCATTTTATGTCGGCCCTGTTTTAATAAAATCCGTTTTTCTGAAAAATGTTTAAATAAATCCCGTATTAAATAAAATTGAGAATCCACCCCGCCCCTCCACTTAACCGGAGGAGATCGTCGCTGACACAATAAAAATGCTATCTTATCGGCAATTGGTGTCGGTAATGGGGCCGACCTGGACCTATCTGTATCTGCGCGAATACGGAGAAGTCTGAGGCGTGCGGCGGCTGCGGCGCCGTCAATGAGTCCTCGGCGTCGGCGTCGTCGATGTCGGTGGTCGGTGGCTGGCAGCGGCTGGCGCTGTTCGGCAGCTGGTGGAGCGAGTGGTGGTGCGGACGGCGGCGAGGCATGACCAACGGCTGGCGGTGGAGGGTGTTGGCGCGACGACCTCGCCTTGATGCCGGAGATTTCAACGGTATGTCGCTCCACTTCCTCGCCTGAAATACATCGCCTCGTGCAGAAATAACGATTTTTGTACAGTCGACTAAGTGTACATTTTGTATAAACACAGTACAGTTATCCCTCAACATATCCAAATATCGCACTCGCGCTTTACTTCTATATATACCCAATGGCGAAAGTCGAATGTCTGACTTTGGAATCCGCCAAAATTTTTATTCTTTAAAAACATTTTTCGGTAAAATATAGAAAAGATTTTTAAAAATCGGTACTTAGCCTTTAGGCACAATACGGTTTCTCCGTTATGCCTCCTAATTAAAACATTCGAAAGGATAAATTAAATCGAAATAAAAAAATGTAGAGGCGCCTAAACGTAATAAATAAAGCTTTAAAATATAAATAAAATATATATATATATATATAAGGTCGCTATTTGCATAAATTTTAGTCAATCTCAAGTGATTAAGTTCAAAACTGGGGGATGTTAATTCCAACCCGCTTTATACAACTCGAATTTATAACACTTGACATTTGCAGAAACCGAAAACTTTGTTACGTTTGTATTTAAGAATCCGACGAAGGATCCGATACCTTTTTACGGTATTTTTATGTATTTACTATTTTTGGTCGTTTTCGGTCGCTGTGAAATTGTCTAGAAGCTAAGATATTAGAAACTTTCTTTAAGCGCGTAAGCCGTAAAGCTTTGTTAGCGACAATCGAAATGGAATAGCGTTCAGACTTACGAATCTCGGCGGCTGACGACAATTCCTCGGCTCGACTTGCAACGACTTGTCGTAGAGGTAGTTGCTGATGTCGTTGTCCTTCATCCCTTCGAAAGGGCACAGGTTTTCGAGGAAACTCTGCAACAATAAATTTACAACAGCACTCAACGACGGTACGCCGGCGTCGGTGTTTTTCATCGTTAAAACTATATTAATAATATACAATAATGGTCGTTATTGTTTTTGCTTTCGCTTTATGCGTCTCTAAGAATAAATTCATTTTCTTTTAAAAACACTATTTCCGTTGCCGTTCACGTAACTAAGGGTTGACTAAGTAATTGTGCGAATTCACGACAAGTTGTACATATTTTAAGTCGTCACAACATCTTTGTGCAACGGATAAGATTCTTCGATCGTTATTATTTGTGGTCCTTTCAGCGAAACTTTCGGGGGTATCGAATTTACATCGACCGGTCGAACCGAAGTGAGCAATTTCCCGTATTTCGCTTTTATTTTCGCAAAGCTGTTAAAACGCCTCGCACGGCTCGTAAAAGTTGTACGCCTTAAAGAACGCGACGGTTCGAAATTCGGTCGGGGGATTTTTTCGTTAAAAGGCGAGGCTCGGGCGTCCACGGTCTGGAGGTCGGCGATGACCGAATAAAGGCCGTTATTGTGATTGGATCGCCACAGTTCGACACTGGGACATTGCGGAGAAGCCGAATGTATCTTATACCTGGCATTCAAACCGCTTCTCGGCTTATCTGTATTTGAAAATATGTACAACGCGCCACTTGTCGGTGAAATTAAAGGTGTTAACGCCAAGCGCCCCATAAAAGTTTACCGTACGCGATGGAGTAAAAACGGGACCGGTTCGCGAAATTCGGTCGGGGTTTTCGTTAAAAACGAGGAGCCCTCGGACGCCCGCATCTGGAGGTCGAGACGATGACCGAATAAAGGCCGTTATTGTGATTGGATCGCCACAGTTCGACACTGGGACATTGCGAGAAGCGAATCTATCTTATACCTGGCATTCGAGAAACCATTTCTACGGCTTATCTGTCAAAATATGTAGTTGGACGGCCCACGTGACCGAATAAAGGCCGTTATTGTGATTCGGATCGCCACAGTTCTAAATTCGACACTGGGACATTCGCGGAGAAGTCGAATCTATCTTATACCTGGCATTCAAAACCATTTACGGCGAGGATTTATCTGTCTGGCAATGTCGCGTGGAGGTCGACGATGACCGAATAAAGGCCGTTATTGTGATTCGGATCGCCACAGTTCGACACTGGGACATTGCGGAGAAGCCGAATCTATCTTATACCTGGCATTCGAAACCATTTACGGCTTATCTGTCGATGTCCGGTGGAGGTCGACGATGACCGAATAAAGGCCGTTATTGTGATTCGGATCGCCACAGTTCGACACTGGGACATTGCGGAGAAGTACGAATATATCTTATACCCGGCATTCGAAACCGTCTATGGCTTATCTGTACTTGAAAAATCGTGCTTGCGCCATTTCGTCGGTGAATTCGCTAATTATTTTAGCCGTCGACCGTCGGCACTATTTACCGGAGAATGCTGAACAAAGAGGTACCGCGAAATTTTTACCCTTATCCTCGGTTCGACGCTGAGACAGTACGGCTGGTTCTGGTACTGCTGTATCTCGCCGGTGATTTCGGCGACTTTGCGCCGCTTGTTGAAATTGATTAGCTGCGGCTGCGACGGCAAACAGTCCGGATTGCCCTCCTCGATGTGCAGTATGTTCGTCAGGTACATGCCTGCGCAAAAACGTCGTTTTCGACAAAATAACGAAAAAACTTACGCCAACCGCTCTACCAATATCGTACAGTTAAACGTCTCTTACGACACTTACCGAAAAATGGAACGCAGGGCGGATTGATCGAACGGAGTTTTTCTTGATATTTTCTAAAATGATCGTTATTCAAATCTCTGGCGTCTTCCAACGCCTTCTCCAATCTGGCCGAAATGTGCTATATATACAGAGTAAATAAAAACGTACAAGTTATTTATTCGATACATTTATATTACACGATGATACACAGTTAGAGGGCAAAATCGAATTTGTTACAAACATTCGTCGCTTATATCATAATCTCAGCTATCTGAGACTAGCATTAAACTTTCAAAGTCTTTGAAATTTCAAAAATTTTCCAAGTGTAACTCAGTTTTTGGGACACTTGTGGACCGAATACGGGCGAATTTGGGGTAAATTTTTGAAATTTTGAAAATTTTCGATTTTTCAGCTCTCCTTTCAGGGGCAAGTGTAACTCACTTTTGTACACTTGTGGACCGAATATGGGCTAATTTGGGGGAAATTTTGAAAATTTTCAATTTTTAACCTGTCCTTTCAGGGGCAAGTGTAACTCACTTTTGTACACTTGTGGACCGAATATGGGCTAATTTGGGGGAAATTTTTAAATTTTGAAAATTTTCGATTTTTAACTCTCCTTTCAGGGGCAAGTGTAACTCACTTTGGGACACTTGTTGACCGAATATGGGCCAAATCGAGGGTAATTTATGAAATTTCCAAAATTTTCGATTTTTCAACTCTCCTTTCAGGGGCAAGTGTAACTCACTTTGGGACACTTGTGGACCGAATATGGGCTAATTTGGGGGAAATTTTTAAATTTTGAAAATTTTCAATTTTTAACCTGTCCTTTCAGGGGCAAGTGTAACCACTTTGGTACACCTGTAGGGAGCCGAATATGGGCTAATTTGGAAATTTTCGAAATTTTGAAAATTTTCAATTTTTCTCAGTCCTTTCAGGGCAAGTGTAACTCACTTTTGGACACTTGTGGACCGAATATGGGCTAATTTGGGGTACATTTTTGAAATTTTGAAACTTTTCAATTTTTAACCAGTCCTTTCAGGGGCAAGTGTAACTCACTTTGGGACACTTGTTGACCGAATATGGGCCAAATCGAGGGTAATTTATGAAATTTCCAAAATTTTCGATTTTTCAACTCTCCTTTCAGGGGCAAGTGTAACTCACTTTGGGACACTTGTGGACCGAATATGGGCGAATTTGGGGTAAATTTTTGAAATTTTGAAAATTTTCGATTTTTCAACTCTCCTTTCAGGGGCAAGTGTAGTAACTCACTTTGGGACACTTGTGGACCAAAATATGGGCCAATTTGGGGGAAATTTTTGAAATTTCGATTTTTAACCTGTCCTTTACGGGGGCAAGTGTAGCTCTGTTTAGGACAGTTGTGGACCGAATATGGGCGAATTTGGGGGAAATTTTGAAAATTTCCAAAATTTTCGATTTTCCGGCTCTCCTTTCAGGGGCGAGTGTAACTCAGTTTAGGACAGTTGTGGACCGAATATGGGCGAATTTGGGGAAATTTTGAAAATTTCCAAAATTTTCGATTTTCCGGCTCTCCTTTCAGGGGTGAGGTAACTCAGTTTGGAACACTTGTGGACCGAATATCGGGACAAATCAGGGGTAAAATTTTCGGGAAAGAAAAATTATCAATTTTCGGTGTATCTCACCTTTTCGGTACGAAAAAAGAGTCATCCATTGGGGTGTAACCGTCCGTTTTTGGAACCTAATACTAAAGTTTGTTTTTTTGAACTATATTAATTGTTTTATGTCCGTCGATCATTTTCCCGTGGGAGCCGAAATTCCCGTAAAAAGACATCCGGAGTGCAGTTATTAACGTCGCCGTGCTGCCCTTTCAGGAGGATCCGCGCCCCACACGGCCCGTTAGTCGCAAACAGTAGTAATACTAACTTGAAATGTAAACCTGAGCCTGTAGACGGACGCCGATCCCATGGCCGACACTATCGCCAGAACGCCGTTGAAGTTGTTCAGCTCTTGAAGTACGATCATTATTTCGATTACTCTCGAAACGATCGCGACCCTTTCGTCAAAATTCTCCGCCTCCACTATGTTCTTCTCCAACCACCTTGTAAACTTAACAGATTAAAAACAAAAATAGACTTGAATAATTCGCAATTAAAGTCAATATATAAAGTTCCTCGGGGCAATTACTGGCAGGCATAAGTAAAGAACTATTTTATAAATATTTAAATAAAAAGAAAGAACAATTACTGGAAAATGGCTACGGTGCCTATGAACGGAAATTTTTATATCCGAAACACATTTATTTAAATTTAAACGAATCTGTAAATATTTCCCATTATAGTACAAGTATGTACATGCATATACAATTATATAAATATTTATATAAAGAAAGAGCGAAATTTGTACAGAAAAATCAATGAACCGAAACACATTTATTTAAATTTAAACTCGAAAAGACACTGTAAATATTTCCCATTATAGTACAAGTATGTACATGCATATACAATTATGAAATAAACGAAATTGTAAACGTCCTATCAATCATTTATTTAAATTTAAACGAATCACACTGTAAATATTTCCCATTATAGTACAAGTATGTACATGCATATACAATTATATAAATATTTATATAAAGAAAGCGAAATTTGTACAGAAAATGGCTCTGGTCCTATCAATTTTGAACCGAAACACATTTATTTAAATTTAAACGAATCGAAAAGACACTGTAAATATTTCCCATTATAGTACAAGTATGTACATGCATATACAATTATATAAATATTTATATAAAGAAGGAACGGGGGGGAATTTGTACAGAAAATGGCTATGGTCCTATCAATTTTTGAACCGAAACACATTTATTTAAATTTAAACGAATCGAAAAGACACTGTAAATATTTCCCATTATAGTACAAGTATGTACATGCATATACAATTATATAAATATTTATATAAAGAAAGAACGGGGGGGAATTTGTACAGAAAATGGCTACGGTCCTATCAATTTTTGAACCGAAACACATTTATTTAAATTTAAACGAATCGAAAAGACACTGTAAATATTTCCCATTATAGTACAAGTATGTACATGCATATACAATTATATAAATATTTATATAAAGAAAGAACGGGGGGGAATTTGTACAGAAAATGGCTATGGTCCTATCAATTTTTGAACCGAAACACATTTATTTAAATTTAAACGAATCGAAAAGACACTGTAAATATTTCCCATTATAGTACAAGTATGTACATGCATATACAATTATATAAATATTTATATAAAGAAAGAATGGGAGGGAATTTGTACAGAAAATGGCTCGGTCCTATCAATTTTGAACGAAACACATTTATTTAAATTTAAACGATCGGTATAACACTGTAAATATTTCCCATTATAGTACAAGTATGTACATGCATATACAATTATATAAATATTTATATAAAAGAGAACGAATTTGTACAGAAAATGGCTATGGTCCTATCAATTTTTGAACCGAAACACATTTATTTAAATTTAAACGAATCGAAAAGACACTGTAAATATTTCCCATTATAGTACAAGTATGTACATGCATATACAATTATATAAATATTTATATAAAAGAAAGAACGGAATTTGTACAGAAAATGGCTCTGGTCCTATCAATTTTGAACGAAACACATTTATTTAAATTTAAACGAATCGAAAAGACACTGTAAATATTTCCATTATAGTACAAGTATGTACATGCATATACAATTATATAAATATTTATATAAAGAAGAACGGGGAATTTGTACAGAAAATGGCTATGGTCCTATCAATTTTGAACGAAACACATTTATTTAAATTTAAACGAATCGAAAAGACACTGTAAATATTTCCCATTATAGTACAAGTATGTACATGCATATACAATTATATAAATATTTATATAAAGAAAGAACGGGGGGGAATTTGTACAGAAAATGGCTATGGTCCTATCAATTTTTGAACCGAAACACATTTATTTAAATTTAAACGAATCGAAAACACACTGTAAATATTTCCCATTATAGTACAAGTATGTACATGCATATACAATTATATAAATATTTATATAAAGAAAGAACGGGGAGGAATTTGTACAGAAAATGGCTATGGTCCTATCAATTTTTGAACCGAAACACATTTATTTAAATTTAAACGAATCGAAAAGACACTGTAAATATTTCCCATTATAGTACAAGTATGTACATGCATATACAATTATATAAATATTTATATAAAGAAAGAACGGGGGGGAATTTGTACAGAAAATGGCTACGGTCCTATCAATTTTGCACCGAAACACATTTATTTAAATTTAAACGAATTGAAACAACACTGTAAATATTTCCCATTATAGTACAAGTATGTACATGCATATACAATTATATAAATATTTATATAAAGAAAAGAAGTCCTATCAATTTTTGGGAATTTGTACAGAAAATGGCTACAGTCCTATCAATTTTTGAACCGAAACACATTTATTTAAATTTAAACGAATCGAAAAGACACTGTAAATATTTCCCATTATAGTACAAGTATGTACATGCATATACAATTATATAAATATTTATATAAAGAAAGAACGGGGGGGAATTTGTACAGAAAATGGCTACGGTCCTATCAATTTTTCAACCGAAACACATTTATTTAAATTTAAACGAATCGAAAAGACACTGTAAATATTTCCCATTATAGTACAAGTATGTACATGCATATACAATTATATAAATATTTAAATAAAGAAAGAAAGGGGGGAATTTGTACTGAAAATGGCTATGGTCCTATCAATTTTTGAACCGAAACACATTTATTTAAATTTAAACGAATCGAAAAGACACTGTAAATATTTCCCATTATAGTACAAGTATGTACATGCATATACAATTATATAAATATTTATATAAAGAAAGAACGGGGGGGAATTTGTACAGAAAATGACTCCGGTCCTATCAACTATTGAACCGAAACACATTTATTTAAATTTAAACGAATCGAAAAGACACTGTAAATATTTCCCATTATAGTACAAGTATGTACATGCATATACAATTATATAAATATTTATATAAAGAAAGAACGGGGGGGAATTTGTACAGAAAATGGCTCCGGTCCTATCAATTATTGAACCGAAACACATTTATTTAAATTTAAACGAATCGAAAACACAATTTAAATATTTCCCATTATAGTACAAGTATGTACATGCATATATAATTATATAAATATTTATATAAAGAAAGAACGGGGAATAAATGGCTCAGTCCTATCAATTTTTGAACCGAAACACATTTATTTAAATTTAAACGAATCGAAGACACTGTAAATATTTCCAAGGTACATGATGGGGGGAATTTGTACAGAAAATGGCTACATGCTCAGTCCTATCAATTTTTGAACGAAACACATTTATTTAAATTTAAACGAATCGAAAAGACACTGTAAATATTTCCCATTATAGTACAAGTATGTACATGCATATACAATTATATAAATATTTATATAAAGAAAAGAGGGGATTTGTACAGAAAATGGCTACGGTCCTATCAATGAACGAAACACATTTATTTAAATTTAAACGAATACTGTAAAATTTCCCATTATATTTGTACAGAAAATGGCTAGGTCCTAATTTTGAACGAAACACATTTATTTAAATTTAAACGAATCAAAAGACAGTAGACAAGTATGTACATGCATATACTGTACAGAATATACTGGTACCCTATGCATAGATTACAGAAATTTGTACAGAAAATGGCTACAGGTCCTATCAATTTTGAAACCAAACACATTTATTTAAATTTAAACGAATCGAAAAGTACTGTAAATATTTCCCATTATAGTACAAGTATGTACATGCATATACAATTATATAAATATTTATATAAAGAAAGAACAGAGCGGGGGAATTTGTACAGAAAATGGCTCCAGTCCTATCAATTTTGAACCGAAACACATTTATTTAAATTTAAACGAAAACGAATCGAAAAGACACTGTAAATATTTCCCATTATAGTACAAGTATGTACATGCATATACAATTATATATATATTTATATAAAGAAAGAACGGGGCGGAATTTGTACAGAAAATGGCTCTGGTCCTATCAATTTTTGAACCGAAACACGTTTATTTAAATTTAAACGAATCGAAACAACACTGTAAATATTTCCCATTATAGTACAAGTATGTACATGCATATACAATTATATAAATATTTATATAAAGAAAGAACGGGGGGGAATTTGTACAGAAAATGACTCCGGTCCTATCAACTATTGAACCGAAACACGTTTATTTAAATTTAAACGAATCGAAATCACACTGTAAATATTTCCCATTATAGTACAAGTATGTACATGCATATACAATTATATAAATATTTATATAAAGAAAGAACAGGGAATTTGTACAGAAAAAGGTTTGAACCGAAACACATTTATTTAAATTTATCGAAAAGACACTGTAAATATTTCCCATTTAGTACAAGTATGTTGTAAATATTTCCCATTATAGTACATGCATATACAATTATATAAATATTTATATAAAGAAAGAGCAGGGAATTTGTACAGAAAATGGCTCGGTCCTATCAATTATTGAACAAACACATTTATTTAAATTTAAAGCAATCGAAAAGACACTGTAAATATTTCCCATTATAGTACAAGTATGTACATGCATATACAATTATATAAAATTTATATAAATTTGTACAGAAAATGGCTCAGTCCTATATTATTGAAGAAACACATTTATTTAAATTTAAAGAATCGACTGAGTACAAGTATGTACATGCATATACAATTATATAAATATTTATATGGCTAAGAATCAATTTTTGAACTGTAAATATTTCCCATTATAGTACACATGTAATGTACGAATCGAATTATACTGTAAATATTTCCCATTATAGTACATAGTATGAAGAGAAGAGGAATTTGTACAGAAAATGGCTAGTCCTATCAATTTTGAACCGAAACACATTTATTTAAATTTAAGCAGAATCGAAAGAGGTACTGTAAATATTTCCCATTATAGTACAAGTATGTACATGCATATACAATTATATAAATATTTATATAAAAGAAAGAAGGCGGGGGAATTTGTACAGAAAATGGCTACCGTCCTATCAATTTTGAACAAACACATTTATTTAAATTTAAACGAATCGAAGAACACTGTAAATATTTCCCATTATAGTACAAGTATGTACATGCATATACAATTATATAAATATTTATATAAAGAAAACGGAGGAATTTACAGAAAATGGCTCGGTCCTATCAATTTTGAACCGAAACACATTTATTTTTGAACGATTTAAACATTTATTTAAATTTAAAGTCGAAATCACACTGTAAATATTTCCCATTATAGTACAAGTATGTACATGCATATACAATTATATAAATATTTATATAAAGAAAGCGGGGGGAATTTGTACAGAAAATGACTCCGGTCCTATCAATTATTGAACGAAACAGTTTATTTAAATTTAAACGAATCGAAATCACACTGTAAATATTTCCCATTATAGTACAAGTACATGCATATACAATTATATAAATATTTATATAAAGAAACGAATTTGTACAGAAAATGGCTCGGATCCTATCAATTTTGAACCGAAACACATTTATTTAAATTTAAACAATCGAAAAGGTACTGTAAATATTTCCCATTATAGTACAAGTATGTACATGCATATACAATTATATAAATATTTATATAAAGAAAGAGCGGAAATTTGTACAGAAAATGGCTCAGTCCTATCAATTTTTGAACGAAACACATTTATTTAAATTTAAACGAATCAAAGACACTGTAAATATTTCCCATTATAGTACAAGTATGTACATGCATATACAATTATATAAATATTTATATAAAGAAAGAGAGGAATTTGTACAGAAAATGGCTCTGGTCCTATCAACATTGAACCGAAACACATTTATTTAAATTTAAACAGATCGAAAGAGTACTGTAAATATTTCCCATTATAGTACAAGTATGTACATGCATATACAATTATATAAATATTTATATAAAGAAAGAACGGGGGGGAATTTGTACAGAAAATGGCTATGGTCCTATCAATTTTTGAACCGAAACACATTTATTTAAATTTAAACGAATCGAAAAGACACTGTAAATATTTCGTATTGCGTATAAAAAACGAAATCGGTTTGAAACTCACGTTAGTCGTGTGCTTAATCATGGTGAGAAGGTTGGGCGAAGTCTTCTCCTTGTCCTTTTTCGTCCATACGCTGCCGACCAGTTCCGACGGTTTGACCGCTCTGTAGAGGTCGAATTCCAACAGGGTCAACTGCCGGCCGACCTCTATCGGGTGCAACTGCCCCGACCAGACGAACAGAAAACGATATCAATATCAATCGGAGGAGGGAATATGACAGGTATAGGTGGGTTTGATGGAATGGGGTCATGGGGGGCAAAATCAGAAATTTAGCTGGACTTATAAAGTCAAATGTAAACAACAGCCTGTACAGGAACGACATATGAATAACGTCCTTGAAATACAGGGAAAATTGCAATTTTAGTACACATTTATTAAGCTCTTTGAATTTGCGTTTTCAAACATGGATAGCGGGCTGAATTCTTAATTGATATTTCTTTATTTTTGTCGGTTATTCTTTTCTGTATTTGTTTGTAATTTTTGTATATTTTCCTTTGCTATATATATATATATATATATATATAAACAAAACATATATATTTTGTAGTCCTTTCATTTATTTTAAGCGTAAATAAAAAAAATGTAATAATACAAATTACGTTCTCCGAGGCAGCGATACTGACACGTCCTATTGAAAGTGCTCGTGCCCCTTAATTCATTCCATATAAATATATGTATAAATATAAATAGACGAGGCTTAATAAAATATTTATATATATATATATATATATATATATATCTTAAAAATTGCTTATAACTGACTTACAGTGAGTATGTTCCATTCCTCCTCGGGGCAATTGATGTGCCATTCTATTGACGGTGGCGAGTGGTCGAAAGCGAACGTTATTTCCCTCTGCTCCGTCGGATCACACTGAAACCATAATTTTATACATATACATATATATATATATATATATATATATATATATATATATATATATATATATATATATACATACAGAGATGTTAGGACAAACTAGGTCAGATAAGAGTTCAGTAGCTAAAGTATCGAATGAAAACTTTATAAAAAAATGCACGAGATACGAAAAAATTGTTTTATTTTAACGAGTAATTCGAACGGATTTTGTGAACTCTCGTACGGACGGCTGAGAATCGATCGACTTTTACGCCGGTATTTATCGGATTGTAGGTAAACCGAAATGTCGGTTTGAGGCCTCTCCTATATTTTATTGTATTATGTATTATTAACGTATAACAAGGATGGGGACCAATAATCGTGGTTGGTTTTCAGTCCACGGAGTTCTACTACAAAATATATCTTTTATTCGGTGTTTAAACGCGTCTTCGAGAACTCTCTCTCTCTCTCTCTCTCTCTCTCTCTCTCTCCTCTCTCCCTCTCTCTCTCTCTCTCTCTCTCTCTCTCTCTCTCTCTCTCTCTCTCTCTCTCTCTCTCTCTCTCTCTCCTCTCTCTCTCTCTCTCTCTCTCTCTCCCCTCCTCTCTCTCTCTCTCTCTCTCTCTCCCCTCTCTCTCTCTCTCTCTCTCTCTCTCTCCCTCTCCCTCTCCCTCCCCCATCCCCAAAATATCGATCTAGAACCGTGGACGATATAATTTCACCTTTCTGTGGAGTATTTTCAGTACTGAATGGACCCATTTACGCATCGATTTCCCGTTGACCGTGTCGAGAAAATTGTGCAGGTTCTGGAGCAGGCTCGGATCCCTTTCGAAATCGTAGAAGTGATGATCGACCCAGTGCCTCAGTACGTTCAATACCCTGCAACAACAACAACAACAACAACAAATAATCGGACAAATGTTAGTTCGATCAGCGATCAAGCGGATAGGCAATTCACCGACAAGTGGTAGCGTTACTTTTTATAATTTTTAAGTCACGTCACATCTTTGCGGATAAGATTAGCATCGATTTATTATTGGGTCTAATAATATTAGGTCCTCGAGCTCGTAAAGAGTTGTTAAATTCATATCTATATCACCGATACGAATAAAGAAAATTTGTGAAATTATAGCGATATCGACACGGTAGTAGCGATCAGATTAGAATTTGAAGTTATAGAGCGAACATAATGTAAATAATATAGGCGCTCTTAGCGTGTGATAGCATTAGGCGATATCGAACCGAGCTACGAATCGATTCTAGCGACAGTGCGATATATTTCCTGTTATCGACGATGCGTACGAGAGAATTGAAAGTGATATGGGGATCCGAAGAAGTGATAGAGGAAGAAGACAGAAGCGGATTGACTGAGAATGATGAATGGATAGATGTTTGAGGTGGATAATACATATTTTAAAGTGTATACAACATCTTCGGCACGGATAAGATTCTTCGATCGTTGATTATTAATAATCATTCGGCTCATAAAGAGTTGTTCAAATTCGAATCTATATCCTCGATACGGCGAATAAAAGAAAATTTTTGTGAAAATTATAGCGATATCGACTACGGTAGTAGCGATCGAATTAAATTGAAGTTTATAGAACATAATGTAAATATATAGGCGTCTTAGCCGTGCGTCTGCGTGGGCGATATCGAAACCAATTTCTGAATCGATTCTAACAGTGTGATATATTTCCTCCGTTATACGACGATATGTACGAGAGAATTGAAAAGTGATATCTCCGAGGATTCGACTGAAAATAGCCGAAACGGATAGATGTTTGGAAGTGGATAACATTTCCTTATCCGACCACAAATTTCCGGCGATATAAAGAACCGTTAGATTTTTCGATTATACTCTGGATACATCGATCGATTCCGTAATAATGACGAAATGTAACGTCGATGCAATTTGCCGGTATAATGTGAATGAAAGAAACTTGGTAAACTTGAAAATTGTTACTGGCGTTTCACTGGCGATAACTGGGATTTAAGTTCATATATTTCGGAAAAAGATCGATTAAATATCTATCCAATAGAAATACTGATGTTTTGAGGAGTGGATAATACATATTTTAATTACATCACAAAATCTTTGCACGGATAAGATTCTTGATACGTTGATTATTAGGTCCTTTCTAAAGACATTGATATTGAAATTACATCGACGGTGTTCAATGTGTGTGTCTGCGTATAAAAGCTAAAAGACAGTGAACCCGAAGGGCGTTTCATCGCATTTCACTTTTTTCATTTTCCTGCGAAGGTAATGCGCCTCACAGGTTTGTAAAAGTTATCGCCATGCGGCGATGAAAACCTTAGAAGAGCGGCAGTATCCTGTGGTACTGCGGTTGGCGAAAATTCGGTCGAGGATTTTCCGTTAAGAGGAGGAGCTCTCGGGCGTCCTCGTCAGTGGAGTCGACGATGACCGAATAAAGGCCGTTATTGCGATTCGGATCGCCACAGTTCGACACTGGGACATTGCAGAGAAGCCGAATCTATCTTATACCCGGCATTCGAAACCGTCTACGGCTTATCTGTGCAAAGCCACTTGTCGGTGAATTCCGCAATTACTTAGTCGTCGACCCAATAGAATCAATACTGTTGTATCAATACTGATTTTTAACACTTATATCCTATCCTTTTTATCGGAGTGATTTCCATTTCTACTTTATCGCGCAGTCCGGATTGTTCCGTTGATATATTCCGGCTCCGACTAGTGGCCCCGACGGCACTTTTTAGTATAACTTTTTATTCGACTGCACAATAAAGGAAATTACAGTTTTCGTTGGGCAAAAAAAATTAACTTGGAATAGATTCGCAGAGAATGTTAATGAAAATCGTGATGTTACATAATATTGCGAAACAGTAGCAATCTGATATTTAGTACCGGTTGATATACGATATAATCGGGGCTCGTAAAAAAGTTGTATGCGCCAGCGTCGCCGGCGAAGCCTTAGAAGAACGGCGTCGTTACTCTTGGTTCGTGAAATTCGGTTGGGGATTTTACGTTATAAAGACGAAGGCGCTCTGGAGGATGTCCTCGTCTGGAGGTCGTGATGACCGAATAAGGCCGTTATTGATTCGGATCGCTACAGTTCGACACTGGGACATTGCGGAGAAGAGCGAAATGTATCTTATACCTGGTCGAAACCATTTCACGGCTTATCTGTCGATGTCGGTGGAAATTCGGCGATGACCGAATAAAGGCCGTTATTGTGATTCGGATGCCACAGTTGACACTGGGACATTGCGGAGAAGCGAATGTATCTTATACCGGCATTGAAACCATTTCACGGTTATCTGTCGATGTCTGTGAGTCGGCGATGACTGAATAAAGGCGTTATTGTGATTCGGATCGCCACAGTTCAACACTGGGACATTGCCGAGAAGCGAATCTATCTTATACCTGGCATTGAAACCATTTACAGCTTATCTGTCCATGTCCAGTGAGTCGGCGATGACCGAATAAAGGCGTTATTGTTATTCAGATGCATACAGTTCGACACTGGGACATTCGGGCTTGATCTATCTTATACCGTGCTGCAAAGATGAACAGATAGTGAGATCTCTGAGCAATAAATATAGCGGACAACAGACCTGAACTGTATCGTGGCAGTACTCCTTCCTGTACGCTTCAATCCTCACGCAGTGTGTTTTTAGTTGACAGTTTAAGTCGTCGTGGACCGAAGTCTGGTCGGGAATGTTGAACCTCTCTTCCAGCAGCGACAGCAATTCAGCTTTAGAAAAAAAAAAAAAAAAGGGAACAATACGGAATTATACCCGGTGTTGGGCTGACCTCTATCGCTCTGTATGGGCGGAGAAAATTATTTTTGAAATTATGAATCCAGTTCTTTGGTTTCTCTCCGTCTGGCCCCAATTTTCGTACTTAAGGCGAAAAGCCCGAATCTGAGAGAAGCGAGCAACCAAATATCGTTAATATTAACCTTTAGCTCGGACAGCTGCTCCGGGTGCGGTGTTAAATTTGTCTTCAAACTTCAGGAGCGACCACGAAAGATATTCCGTGCGTGGAGGTATTTGTGAGGAAAAGGAGCGAAACTATCGAATAATTAATACAAACTTAAATTTATAAGAGAGAATATTTGTCAATAGAGAGCTACGCCAGAAAGCGAGTGGGTAAAACCTTCAGATTTGTTGTTTTCTTTAAATTATTCAAATTTAAAATGTTTAACCCGCCACGCATTCGAACTCAGTGGAGCCGTTAAAATTGTCTTCAAACTTCGGAGACGACTCACGAAGTTGATGGGTATTCGGAGAAAAGGCGAAACTATCGAATATTAATTAATACAAACTTAAATTTATAAGAGAATATTATATCAATAGAGAGCTATGAACGGAAAGCGGTGGTAAATTGGGACAACTTCTACTAAGTTGTCGTTATCTTTAAATTCAAATTTAAAATTAATTTAACCTTCGCTAGCGGGGCTCGGCTCGATGCGGGCTATTTTAAATTCGTCTTCAAACTGGGAATGGCTCCATACGGAGGCGATACGCCAAATATATTATTAAAAACATTTGTGAGTAATGAAACTATCAAATATTAATTAATACAAACTTAAATTTATAAGAGAATATTCGTCAATGAGAGCTATGAGCGAGCCCGGTGGTCGGTCGGGACAACTACTACTAAGTTGTTGTTTTCTTTAAATTCGGACGATTTGCGATTAGCGAATAATAATGTATGAAGTACCTGCGGCGAACAGAAACTCCTGTAAAATGCGTCAAGAAGGAGTTCGGACGAACATCGGATCGGTAAATGTTTAGTGATGCGTCAACCCTCTCGATCAGTTTGTACAAAGTGGCGCCTGCAAAACAATTCAATCTACAATTCTCAGTTTATCTGGCGTTAACGATTAGTATGCGGTCGGCTTTTTATGAATTATCAGTTTTACTGTAGGTTAAGTGGTGATGTTTCGTCTCTCGCGGCAGCCGATAGCTCCACCGTCTTCAGTAGCGCTGTGTGTTACTGTCACTATTGCAGCACTGGATGTGTTTTCAGGGGGGAATAATTTGATATCACTGTGTTTTGTGGTCTCGAGGGTTGGAATATATTTTTGTGATGTTTCACTCCTCTCGCCGGCCCATGAGGCGCTCACGCCTTCTAGTGGCTGTGTGTTACTGTCACTGTTAGCACTTTGGATGTTTTCAGGGGAATAATTTGATATATATGTTTTGTCTTTCGAGGTTTGGAATATACTGTATTTTGTGATGTTTCGTCTCCTCTCACCCGGTTCGGCCTCTCCATCTTCATTATGCGCCCTGTTAATGTCAGTAGTCATTGTTGGCACTTTAGGATGTTTTGGGCATCCTGCACTGCACTGTCCTCTATCATGTACTGTAGTGTCTGTCGAATGCGTCATCTATATATCGTGTTCTGTTATGGTATTATTGGGGGTGTTATGTTTGATCAGTTTTGTTAATCGTTATTTAAAGTTTGAGTTGGTTTGCCGGAAGGGAATGGTTGTGTGATGGATTTAGGAGGATTATAAGGCCGAATATCGGTGTTTGCGGGAATTAATTTTCTCGACATAATTTTCTTCATGAAAGTGACAGCGTGGTGTTGATGAGTTTTTAAAAACATCAAAGTGCCAGCACAGTGACTACTGCCACACGGGCGCTACTGAAGCGGCAAATTGTGAAACGAGAGAGAGGCAAACATCACGAACCTCGGTATTTCAACCCTCACAGCCACACACTACACACACAGGTATATTAAATTCTGTTTTATTTGTTTACTGCAGCTCTCCGTTTTGTAAACTGGCTTACAGAAAATATTCATTTTTCGCAGCAACAATACAAAATTCGTCTCAACATAGAAAAAAATAATGTAACGCATCCCCATTGAAGTATCTTTGTCTTAAATATTTTCCTCTCCTATCTTATTTTAGTAATTTTAAATATTCGTCACTATTACATTAACAGATAATAGCCGAAATTTTTAATAACTGCGACATTTCTGTTACAGTTTATAAACCGTCTTTAGAACGATACGAACAAAGTTAATATTCATCGACGCCATATCGGGATTGATAATTAAATTATTTATGTGAATTCAATACAACAAATGGCGTTGTACATATTTTAAGGTACGTCGACAGATCTTTGCGGAGATAAGCCGTAGACGGTTTCAGATACGAGGTATAAGATAGATTCGGCTTCTCCTTGGTATCCCAGTGTCGGAACTGTGGCGATCAAATTACAATAACGGCCTTTATTTAGTCGCCATTCATTCGGACGTCCTCGGGCAGCTCCTCATCTTTTAACGAAAAATTCGACCGGATTTCACGAACAGGCTACTAGAAATAAGAAAAGCGAAATGCGGAAGGCTCGCCGGTTCACCGTGTTTTAGCTTTATACACTCAGAACAATTGACGATTAGATGTATAATTTCGATGCGAATGTTTCACGGTAAGGATAATAACGTATCGGCTCTTCTTATCTGTGCAAAGGCGTACTTAAAATATGTACAACGCCACTTGTAGATTCCTCAATTGCTTAGTTGTCAGCCCTATATATATATATATATATATATATATATATATATATATATATCGCAACACACATTGGTGGTTGCACTCCGCCATACATACTCAAACAGCGGCTAACCAATTAATTAATTAACGAGTGGTTGTAGAAAGAAGGCGAACCTTTATAAGCGGACTCCTGTGTTGTCCCTCTTCGAGGGCGATATTGAGGCGAATCGGCCTCAGCGAACCTGTAGACCTCGGCGGCAACCTCAACGGTGTTTCTTCTCCTCGTCCAAAAGCATACTGTCAGAGTTCTCCAGCATACTAGACATTATCATTGTACATTTATTAAATTATTAATATTCATTTCTTCTAAAAATTTTATTGTACACCAATGGTTGCATTATGAATTGTAGTGTAAATTTCCGCCAGAGTGGCACTGCACAGCAGAGTGTCGATACTGGTGCCTAGTTTCAAATCACGCCGGGGAAGGCACTGCACGGAAGTTTCGATACTGGTGCTAATAGTTTCAAAATCACTGCCAGGGGCAGCACTGCACGGGAAGAGTCGATAATGGCGCTGTCAGTTTCGAAAATCACCACCAGGGGCAGCAATGCATGGCAATTGCCGATACTGGCGCTAGTAGTTTAGATTGCCACCATGGGGCTACACTGCACGGCAAGTGTCGATACTGGTGCTAGTAGTTTCAATAATAACCACCAGGTGGCAGCAATGCTGACGAAGTGTCGATAGTGGCGCTAATAGTTTCAAATCGCCACCAGGGTGCACTGCACGGCAAGGGTGATCGATAGAGGCGCTAATGGTTTAAAATCATCGCCACCAGGGGGCAGCACTG
Source organism: Lethocerus indicus (assembly GCA_019843655.1). Taxonomy (NCBI): domain Eukaryota; kingdom Metazoa; phylum Arthropoda; class Insecta; order Hemiptera; family Belostomatidae; genus Lethocerus; species Lethocerus indicus. The sequence goes on along the minus strand of JACDQD010000058.1, from coordinate 30,806 downwards.
CACGGCAAGTTCGATAGTGGCGCTAACAGTTTAAAAAATCACTGCCAGGGGGCAGCACTGCACGGGAAGTTTCGATAGTGGCGCTAGTAGTTTCGAAAATCACCACCAGGGGGCAGCACTGCACGGGAAGTTTCGATACTGGTGCTAGTAGTTTAAAAATCGCCACCAGGGGACAGCACAGGACTGGAAGTGCGTTACTAGCGCTAACAGTTTCAAAAATCACTGCCAGGGGGCAGCACTGCACGGCAAGTGTCGATAGTGGCGCTAACAGTTTAAAAAATCGATAAGTTACTAAATTCAAACCGAGCGACCTCCTCTCATCTGACGTTCCGCTGATACACAAATCCCGATACTTTTTCCGACCCAAAAATTGAAAATGTTAAAATATCGATACACACCGATTTTTCGTTAATTCGATAATAAATGAATCTGTTAAGGCTCGTAATGCCGCAAATTAGGAGGGAAAATGTATTTTTTAAATTAAAGTTCAATATATTCGACTAGAATTTTTACCTATTATTTTGGAAAATATTTTACACGACGTTCGTTGTCTATTTGGCTGTGTGCTGGCCCGATAGTGCATCGGCCACTTCCCGTGCATTGCTGCCCCCTGGTGGCGATTTTTGAAACTACTAGCGCCACTATCGACACTTGCCGTGCAGTGCAGCCCCCTGGTGGCGATTTCCGGAACTACTAGCGCCACTATCGACACTTGCCGTGCAGTACTGCCCCCTGGTGGCGATTTTTGAAACTACTAGCACCTCTATCTCTAAACTTCCCGTGCATTGCTGCCCCTGGTGGCGATTTTGAAACTACTATCGACACTTGCGTGCGGTACCTGGTGGCGATTTTTGAAACTACTAGCACCTCTATCTCTAAACTTCCCGTGCATTGCTGCCCCCTGGTGGCGATTTTTGAAACTACTAGCGCCACTATCGACACTTGCCGTGCAGTACTGCCCCCTGGTGGCGATTTTTGAAACTACTAGCGCCACTATCGAAACTTCCCGTGCATTGCTGCCCCCTGGTGGTGATTTTTGAAACTACTAGCGCCACTATCGACACTTGCCGTGCAGTACTGCCCCCTGGTGGCGATTTTGAGAACTATTAGCACCTCTATCTCTAAACTTCCGTGCATTGCTGCCCCTGGTGTGATTTTTGAAACTACTAGCGCCACTATCGACACTTGCCGTGCAGTACTGCCCCCTGGTGGCGATTTTTGAAACTATTAGCACCTCTATCTCTAAACTTCCCGTGCATTGCTGCCCCCTGGTGGCGATTTTCGAAACTACTAGCGCCACTATCGACACTTCCCGTGCATTGCTGCCCCCTGGTGGCGATTTTTGAAACTATTAGCACCTCTATCTCTAAACTTCCCGTGCATTGCTGCCCCCTGGTGGCGATTTCCGGAACTACTAGCGCCACTATCGACACTTGCCGTGCAGTACTGCCCCCTGGTGGCGATTTTTGAAACTATTAGCACCTCTATCGAAACTTCCCGTGCATTGCTGCCCCCTGGTGGTGATTTTTGAAACTACTAGCGCCACTATCGACACTTCCCGTGCAGTACTGCCCCTGGTGGCGATTTTGGAAACTACTAGCGCCACTCTATCTAAACTTCCCGTGCATTGCTGCCCCTGGTGGCGATTTTTGAAACTATTAGCGCCAGTATCGACACTTCCCGTGCAGTGCTGCCACCTGGTGGTGATTTTCAAAACTACTAGCGCCACTATCGAAACCTCCCGTGCAGTGCTGCCACCTGTTGGTGATTTTTGAAACCTAGTGCCACTATAGACGCTCCTCTGTTCTTGGAAAGAATGGTTCCTTAGCTGTTTATTTTCTTTCGTACCAAGTATGAAATGACACACATCCACTGTGCCTCGACCTACCGCTTTAAATTATTTTTTCAGGGCTGCAGAAATTTCCTTAAAAGATAATTTTTTTTCGTACCTGTAAGCCACCGCTACAACAAAGGGTTAACGATGTTCGCAGACCGACTGAATGGTCCCTTATAAAACCTCTGAACGGAATTGTTCCATCTCTATCTAGCGGCGCCCGAACAAACATTTTCCCTGCGCTGGAGGTATTACGAATTGAATGGCAAATATTCTTATTTATTACGACCTATGACCGGAAAGGTGGTTCCCGACCAGCGGGGACATTTAGATGGTGCGAAATGGACACAGAAATTCCATTCGACAATATATATATATATATATATATAAAGTTTACATACAGCGGGTGATTGGTTAACGAACATAATCCGTTCAAGATTATGCGTTAAGCTATCCAAATTGTTAGTTAACCGATCACACCAATTTACCATATATCGTACGGTGATGCCTCATCACTACATACTACGAATCAACGCACATCCATTTTCTGGATGAATTGAGGATTGGTGTCGTACGGCTGTTCCGAGAGCCGAGAGATTTTCGTAAGAATCAGTTTTCGTTCGTTATCGAGCGAGAAGTGTCCGTTGTCCGATTTTCGTTCGCTGTCCTAACTGTTCGTTGACCGATCACCGGCTGTATTTGTCTTTTTTATGTACATCAAACTAACATCGATAATATATATAAAACGTAAGTAATTTATTGTTAGTAAGCGACTCGACGAATTGAGTTAGGTAATGTTGAAAATAAATCACGACAATAAGAAATCGAGGAAATAAATTTGTTTCTTTCATAGTTTTAAGGGAAAAAAAAACACTGATTTTCTTAACTACATATCAGAGATGGATCCGTAGTATGTAGTTGAAAATGATTTTTTTTTTTTAAATTTACGGAAAAAACGAAACTGTTAATTACCTTTTGGTATTGAGCATAATGAGGTCGGCCATCCAATTGGACTTGTCGTCGGCCGACTTGGCCACCAGAACAACGGCCGGTTGGACTCTCGGAGCTATTTCAAACGTGTTCTTCAGCTCTGTTAACACAGTTGTCGACCATTTCGACGTCGATTAAACATTTATTTTTAAATCGGTATCTATATATATATATTCGAGTCGACAGCTAAGTAATTCACCGAGCGGCATCGGTACATATTTTAGAATGCGTCAACATCTTTGCCACGGATAAAAGTAGAGCGGTTTGAACGCCAGGTATAAGATACATTCCGCTTCGGCAATGTCAGTGTCGAACTGTGGCGATCCGAATCGCAATAACGCCTTTATTCGGTCATCGTTTCGACCTCCACCGGACATTGAAAGATAAGCTCGTAAATGGTTTAATGCCAGGTATAAGATATATTTTACTTCTCTCAATGTAACCAGTGTCGAACTGTGGCGATCCGATCGCGATAACGGCCTTTAACCCGGTCATCGTGACCTCCACGGACATCGACAGATAAGCCGTAAATGGTTTCAATGCCAGGATATAAGATATATTAAACTTCCTACAATGTGCCAGTGCGACTGTGGCGTCCGAATCGCGATAAACGGCCTTTATTCGGTCGCCGTCGCCGACCTCTAGAGGGCGTCCTCCGAGCCTCGTCTTTTAACGAAAAATCCCCGACGAATTTCGCGAACGCAGATACGACACCGCCGTTCTTGAAGGCGAATTCGCGTAACGTACAACTTACTTGAGCCGCGAGAGCGGCGTTACCTTCGCGTAAAATAAAATCTTAAAAAGAACCGAATAATAGCGTTATCGAAGAATCTTATCTGTGCGAAGATGTTGGCGTACTAAAATATATGCACGACGCCACTTGTTGTCGGCCCGATATATATATATATATCTATCAATAAATGATTAACCTTCAGTGTCTTCACGGTCGATGATTTCGACTTTCCTGATGAAGAACCTCTCCTTGAGCCTCGAGTCGGCGGTTGAACCTCCGAGCGGCGCGGTCACCGACACCGCCGCCCTTTTCGCGTTCGACTTGCACAGTATTAGCACGCCGTCGAACAGCACCACCCTCCTTTCGGTCAGACGGCGGCCGCCGCTCGACACCTTCATCAGCACGTCCTCTGCAATATATATATATATATATCCACGCTTATATATACATTGAGTAAAATTCCGAATTAACGACCTTTCCGTTCGGACGTAAAGGTCGATGGCGACGATAACGAGAGCGACGGAGATAAAGCGACGTACCTCGGATCAGTTCGTTGCAGAACTGTCCCAGCTCTTTGTTGTCCCAACCGTCGATGGTTTTTTGCAATTCGCTGGTCTTTTCCAAAGCTATCTGCCTCCTGATCCGACCGTTCTTCTGCACCGGAGCATCCCTGAAACGGAAATTTTTATCGCACAATTGATTTGATATCGCGAACTATAGACGCTCACCGCTCTTCGGATAAGGCGAGACCCGATTCGATTCGATTTCGATCAGGGGCTATCGGGAAAAGCACTTCGGCAAAACCTTTTGAATAATAACAAAAAAAAAAAAAAAGATCCACCGACCTTTTGATATTTCCCAACGTCGACGTCAATTCGACTTGAAGCGGTTTCAATAGGCCTTGACCAATTGTTGAGACTTTCCTGTCGCCGTCCAGTGGAGTCAAGCGGTGGAGCAGCTGTAAAAATATTAAACGGACGAAATTATTAGTTTCCCTAAAATCGAGCCGTGTCCTAATATATCGATTCGGGTCGCGACTGGTATCAGCGAATCACACCGACAAGCGGCGTTTAAGTACGTCAACAGATCTTTGCCAACAGATAAGCCGCAAAATGACGGTTTCAAATGCCAGGTATAAGATACATTATCTCCGTCGAATTTATCAGTGTAATCACGGAATCGCACTCGGCCAAGTCACAATAACACGCCCTTTGACACGCCATCGTCGCTAACTCCTAGACGATCCAAATGCCAGGTATAAGATAGATTCGGCTTCTCTCCAATGTCCCAGTGTCGAACTGTGGCGATCGAATCACACACGGCCTTTATTCGTCATCGCCGACCTCCACCGACATCGACATGATAAGCCGTGAATGGTTTGAATTCAGGTATAAGATACATTTCCTTCTCCGCCAATGTCCCAGTGTCGAACTGTGGCGATCCGAATCACATTAACGGCCTTTATTCGTCATCGCCGACTCTCCACGGACACTGGACGAGGACGCCCGGAGCGCCTCGCCGTAAATGGTTTCAATAACAGGTATAAGAAGATTCAACTTCTCACAATGTCCCAGTGTCGGACTGTGGCAATCGAATCACAATTGACCTTTATTCGTGTCACTGCGTCGACCTCCTCCGTTTTTTAAGGCTTCGGACGCACACGTGCAACTTTCAACGAAGTACCTCACGAACTGGTACCGACCCGTAGGCGTGCCCTTTAGCGAAAATAAGAAGCAAAATGCGTATCAAACTGTTGAGCCTGTGATTTCGATGCTTGAATGTTTCAGAAAGGACCGAACAATAAGCCGTATCGTACTGGCGCGCTTAAAAATACGTGACGGCCGCTTGCTTGCAATTCAATTAACTCAGCGATGCGCTTCGGCTGTCGACCCGATACAAACTTTATGAAAATATCGGTAAAAATAATGCGTGTGCGGACCGATTTTGTGGTGTGGCGCGTACCGCCAGTAGAAAGAGAGAGAGAGAGGACTGACCTTGATGTATTGAAATATAAGAGCGATGGAGACTGGCCGCAATGACCAGTTTGGGCAGGTAGAAATTTGACGGCCTCCCTGAAGCCGTGGCCACCGACTGAAGCGCCAGCGACACGTCAGCCGACCAGCCTGTTCAGCGATTCCCCGCCAACTGGGGCTCACTGGCCTATTTCTTGGCGTGCGGACTGTAGGCGTCAAATTCATTTCGCACAAGCGTTTAGTTCATTTTATTTTACCATCGCATTCGATCGACGCAGTTGTTTTTTTCTAACTTCATTTATTGTACAATCATTGTTCTATGGCCGTATGGTTTCTTGATTAGGTATCACTCATTAAACATCGGTGACGGTACTTTGGTACCTGTACCAGGTCAGAAAGGGACTGAACAGGAGCGGATCTGGATGTGGACAGTGCGGGAATACAAGGAATTTAACGAAGAATTTAATGGTTCAAGCTTTTCCAAGTATAGCAGCCTTAGCCATAGCCAGTCTTATAGTTCAGTCTGAATGTTGCGTTGTTTTAGATTCGAATCAGTCTTATATTTACCGGAAGTCACCGTCTTATATTCTTGAGTACGATGATCCGAATTATTATTGGATTTTGGAAAATAAAAGGCTTCTTAAAAATGATTTCATTTACGATACAACTTTTAACTTATTATATATATATATATATATATATATATATATATATATATACTACCTACAGAAAGCAAGAATCAGTTAACAAGAAATCATAAAACGGTCACGACAAACTACTCCGTGTATTTTCATACATTTTTTCTTCATTTACGTGCGTGAATTCACTAATTAAAAATTTCCACTAATAGGTTTACCTCTATTCCAAACATTGACGACGCTTAGCGGCCTAAATGCGTGAGGTCCGACCCGTTCGAATTCAAAGCCAGTGGCGAGCCTTTCAATGCGCTAATTCCGACAAATTTAAAAGCCGTTCTTCCGGCCATAATTGTTTCAGTCGCAGGACGCTTGTTATATAAAATCACGTCCGTATTTGCGCGGGGTTTCCCAGCCGTATGGCAATCTCCTCCTGATTACTTGACGGTCGATCATTATATGGAGCTTGGTTTTCCCGTGGCGTTTCGCAAAGTTTCGAGACAGTAACCTTCGACGCCTTCGTACCTGTGAAATTTCCTGCAGCGCCAGAGATCAACGTGAAGAACCCGTATCGGCCCACAATCCCAGGATCGCGCATATATATATATATATATATATATATATATATATATCACGACTTCTGGATCTCTATCCACGGCTGATCTACCCTTCTTAGTGATTTCTCGAGAACCGAAAATCGGTGATCCTTGAGAGACTCGAGGCCCAAAACGATCGGATATCGAATACGCCACACGTCGCGCGCTGAATTTAAAATACTATTCCGGCACAGTTGAGCAGCGTATGTTAAATGGAAAATCGTTTTTTTTTTTTTTTTTTTACGAAGCCTTTATTTTGCAAAATCCAACAATAGAAACATCAGATTATCGACAATAGTCAAAATATAGAATCGGATATATATATATATATATATAAGTTAGAAAAGCGGCTTTGTTGCTTAAAATACTATTAGTTATTATCGTAGTCCTCTGGGGACTATCTCTGTCGAAACATGTCCATCAGCGACTTATATATATATATATATATATATATATATATATATATATATACGATAAAGGAACGGAATTTTTAATTGAATGAGCGAGTGTCCCGTAAAGTAAGAGTAAACAATAAAAGTGAATATAATAGAGACCTCTGCAAGTTCCTGAAGCTATATGCTGCCGATCGCAGCCGGTACTTGTTTATCGTAGCTGATCTCGTTTTCTTAACATGTCCTAAATGGAACGGACAAGTGCAGCAATTCATATACAAACGATCGGATATGTTGACACGAAGCGCGCTTAAAAATAATATAGTATATCAGTACCTGAACGAATTGTTGAATATCGAATCAGTATGAAAACATACGTCTGACAGCGCCTATACAAAACGATCGGATATGAGTTACGACACGAAGCGCGCGCTTATTACGTTAATTTCAATAACCGATTAAATTTCATTCCGAACGCGTCAATTGCGATCAGTTAAAACACGTCGATGTCCAGCGGCCGATAAAGGATCGGCCGACAGTATATGAGACGACACGAAGCGCGCGTCTATCGCAGTTATTATCGTTTGAACCGTTTTATAAAATACGTCCATCATTCGCCTATACAAACGATCGGAGGATATGAGTTACGACTCACGAAGCCGCGCTTAAAATCTATCGCAGTTCTTGATCGTACCGAGACCGTCGTTGCAACATGATCATGCGCCCGCAACAAACGATCGGATGAGTTACGACACGAAGCGCGCGCTTAAAATACTACCCAGGTTATTATCGTACCCTCGAACCGTTTTGCGAAAATACGTCCATCAGCGTCATACAAAACGATCGGATATGATTACGACACGAGGCTTCGCAAAATACTATAGCGGTTATTATAACGCACTGAACCGTTTTGCGAAATGTCCATCAAGCCTATACAAAACGATCGGATATGAGTTACGACACGGCGGCTTAAAATACTATCGCCCAGTTATTATCGTACCTCGAACCGTTTTGCGAAATACGTCCATCAGCGCCTATACAAAACGATCGGATATGAGTTACGACGAAGCGCGCGCTTAAAAATACTGTCGCAGTATCGTACCCTCGAACCGGTTTTGCGAAAACATGTCCATCAGCGCCTATACAAAACGATCGGATATGATTCAGTGACACGAAGGCGCGCTTAAAATACTATCGCAGTTATTATCGTACCCTCGAACCGTTTTGCGAAAATTATGTCCATCAGCCTATACAAAACGATCGGATATGAGTTCGACGACGAAGTGCGCTTAAAATACTATCGCAGTTATTATCGTACCCTCGTACCGTTTTGCGAAAACATGTCCATCAGCGCCTATACAAAACGATCGGATATGAGTTACAGACACGAAGCTGTTATGCGATTAAAATACTACTCGCAGTTATTATCGTACCCTCGAACCGTTTTGCGAAAACATGTCCATCAGCGCCTATACAAAACGATCGGATATGAGTTACGACACGAAGCGCGCGCTTAAAAATACTATCGCAGTTATTATCGTACCCTCGAACCGTTTTGCGAAAACATGTCCATCAGCGCCTATACAAAAACGATCGGATATGAGTTACGACACGAAGCGCGCGCTTAAAAATACTATCGCAGTTATTATCGTACCCTCGAACCGTTTTGCGAAAACATGTCCATCAGCGCCTATACAAAACGATCGGATATGAGTTACGAACTGTTGTACGGCGGTATTCGCGGCCGACTATCGCAGTTATTATCGTACCCTCGAACCCACTCACCCGTCTATCTATATAGTACCGAAGCGAATTAACGAGGCGGGTATGAAACTTTATGTACCGGGATTTCATTGTATTAGTTCATCGACTGTCGGTACGTTGAGGTCGGGATATTTAACGTACGCTCTCTCTCTCTCGCGTTAACGACTCGATCGGAATCACATGCGGTGAAGTATTCAATTTTTTTTTAGTGGAACAACCCGATAAGAGATTGAAATTCAATTTCGCCAACCACATCATAAACACCGGCGATCGAAAGATCATTAAAGTTATTACAACCCCGGGGCAAAAAAAAAAAGGAAAAGAATTGGATATTATAGAGCAGCCTGGAAATCTTCGAAAACAAGAAAAGCGACATTATAAATGAGAAAATTAATTGCCGGAATGACGCGATATTTACGCCTATAATCCTCTTAAAGGATCACACACCATCCCCACAATCTGACTGACACTTAGAAAATGACACCGAAGTACATGTGAAAGTGACAGTGGGCAGGGCAGTGAGGATGGCCAAAAAACGTCCAAAGTGCCGGCACAGGGCGCTACTGAAGACGGTGAGAGCGGCCGACAAACGCAGTCTAGCAAAAGGCCCCAAACTAGCGGCGAGAGAGGAGGACAGAAACATGCGAACATACAGAACCCGTAAGCCTTATTCGTATCCAAAGTTATCGTTAATCCGTGAAATTTTAACCGCCTTCTTCCGGGTCCCCGGCGGGCGTAAGCCTATCGTTTCACAGCTGTTAAACTGCCGACTACGCGCTCTCGAAGGACTTATTTCGTACTTCGTCGTACGATCGGCGAAATAATGTGTGTATATAAAAAATAATCCGGCCTTTCGGCATCCAGTCGTAGCAAAAGATATATAGTTAAAAAAAAAATGAAAAACAAAAGACTTTATTTTCAGATACGACTAGGCGTTGGCGATTGCCACGGCAATGGCCAGCGAAGCGTAACAGAACAAGGCGCGGTTAACTGGTCAGCGCTCTAAAATTCACGCCCGTAGTCCATTCATTATTGAGGGAGTATCATCCGATATTAGTTAGCTTAGTCTTCACGGCTAAAAATGCGTGAAATAGTGGTGCGACTTTAGCGTGCGACACAGTGTCAAAGCGAATCGATCGATTTAAATCATTACTCAATCGAAAGCTTCGGTTTCATATTAAGGCGGTGTTACAATTAAAAATACGACATTCTCCTCTGTTGGAGCCAAAATTATTATAAATAAAATATTAATACCGTAGGTTTTGCATTCTTGTAGTCGTAAAAAATAATATGAACGCTTAAAAAGTTTAGCTTTGGTGAATTCGAACACGATGCTCGGAACAAATATGGACAACAGATGCAAACATTTAGAGTTCGATTGAATTTCTAGTTATCGCGTTAATTAAAAGCCGTCAACCGTTGAGCAAGTGTCGAAACAACAAATTTAAAAATACGTTATAAACAAAATACCTTGTGGCGGCGTAGAAGATCTTGACAAGTGATGTCGACATGTAGATATTCTTGGCGTAATTGCGACCAACTGAAACGCATTATCAATTTATCACTCGTATACCTGTTTTTTATTATTATTATTAGAGTGTACCCAAAGTAATCGACAATAAGATGTATTTCGGTCTTCGCGAGGAGTTCTTCAAGAGAGAGAAGGGAATTGGAAATTTGCCGGAAAAGTGGCAGAGTTGTTAATAATTAAAGTTTCTTCTTGAGCAAAATAAAATCAATTCCGGAGTCAAAATGACGATTACTTTCGGGCACCCCGAATATATTGTGTTATTTATATCGGGTCGACGACTAAGTAATTGCGGAATTCACCGACAGACAAGCGGCGTTGTACATATTTTTAAGTATGTCGGTACATCTTCGGCACGGATAAGCCGTAGACGGTTTCGAATGCCGGGTATAAGATAGATTCGGCTTCTCGGCAATGTCTCGGTGTCGAACTGTGGCGATCCGAATCACAATAACGGCCTTTATTCAGGGTCATCGTCGACCTCCACAGACATCGACAGATAAGCCGTAAATGGTTTCGAATGCCAGGTATAAGATACATTCGGCTTCTCCGCAATGTCCCAGTGTCGAACTGTGGCGATCCGAATCACAATAACGGCCTTTATTCAGGGTCATCGTCGACCTCCACAGACATCGACAGATAAGCCGTAAATGGTTTCGAATGCCAGGTATAAGATACATTCGGCTTCTCGGCAATGTCCCAGTGTCGAACTGTGGCGATCCGAATCGATAATCGCCTTTATTCGGTCATCGTCGACCTCCTCTAGAGCGGACGTCCTCCGGAGCACTCCTCGTCTTTTAGAAAAATCCACCGACCGAATTTCGCGAACAGCAGTGCCGACGCCGTTCTTCAAGGCTTCATCACGTACACAGCGTACAACTTTTACAAAACCCGCGGCGTTAACACCTTCGCACCAGGCGGGCGTCTCGGGCGCTCCTCGTCTTTAACGAAAAAATTCCCGACCGAATTTGGCGGAACAAAAACACCTTTGCGAAAATAAAAAAGCGAAATGTGACCGAAAACGCTCGCTTCGGTTCACCGTATTTTAAGTTTTTATACGATTATATGTACAACGCCGCTTGTCGGTGAATTCCGCAATTATTTAGTCGTCGACCCGATACATAAGAAAATCAGGTTCGAGCCTCATTAAGCGTGCGATTGAATACAGCGTATTGTCGGCATCTATCTTCAACTCGCTGAATTCCGCAAGTTATTTATCGATATCGACAAAAAAAATGGAAAACGGCAGCAAAATAAACATTTAACAACTAGTCATATACGATCGTGACTCTCTCAGAAGTGAGATACATATAAATATAAATAAGTTACGAAATATCTCCTTAAGGTTTTTTTTCTATTTTCACTATTTACATTTGTTCGGTTCGAAAGTAGGCGTGTTAGCTGCTATGAAATTCCCACCCGGTGAATCCGCGAATCCCGGATTTGAAATCCGGGTTTCATAAATTTTCCTATAAATTTCACACTTTTGTCACGATTTAAAACGATTACAGTACAGTGTAAACGGACGGAAAATTTGAATTTCAACTGGAACAGACAAAAAAATATTAACTGACTCCGATTTTAATGGAAAATTCCGTAATAAAACGCCGAGAGAGTCGTCGCTATTGACGGCAACAAAACTGAACGAATTGATCCGATAAGCCTACTCAGAGATTAAAAATAAACGAACGTTTAGATATAAACCGGATTATTGAAATTGACTCATCATCAATTAACAATACCAAAGTGTTTTCTTACATAATCGGAAAATGTCAAATTAATCAATTAAAGTTAAGATTCTACGTTCGATCATTTATATATAATTTACTATATAAAAAGTTGCAATGACGATAACTCGAATTAACGCTACGAAGGGTTGTCGAACCGCGATGATCGAATAGTCGTAGGGCGAGAATTACGAAAAGTTGGAAATTTCGCCAACGTTGTCTCAATGTTTCGACTAACCTTGAGTATATCGGCGGATATGTATTCTAGAACGGCGACGATGTAGAGCGATACCTGAGAGTCGATCTTGTACTGCAACACTTCCTGCAAATGTACAAGCGTTAAGTATTAGAAAATTGTTGTTGTTTTGCGACGGGGCGCTGAAAATGCCAACGTTTATACGCCCGTTGTAACCGAACAGTTCTGAATTCTGAAAACCGAAAACCAAAGAAACATAGTTTGGAAGTGCGGCGTGGTCGAATAATATCATGACGAGGAGGACGAAGACCTTGATATGTCAAAATTAAATATACTATACGGATTATATTAAATTATAAATAAAATTCTTATATCGGTACATTTTGCGGGTCCGTAACAGATTAGTTCGAAATGTTGTTAGTTCGATTCCACCACATTCTGATCCTGCTCTTCAGTCGGTAAGAGTTCCCTCGGAGAAGGCTCCGTATGGAGAGGGTAAAAACGCTCCTCGGGTGGAGCGCTTTCGCCGTCGTGTTCCAAGTTTCGATTCGGGTTCGTCAGGCGACGGCGATTCAAACGCCCGCCGGAGAAAAATTAGCGATCCCGCTTACCTTTTGCAACATTTGGTGTACTTTTCGACGGGCAGAACTAGCGTGTGGTTCCTCTTGCGCCCCTTTTCCAATGCCTCTTTGGCGTCGGCAATCGCCCACCTTGAATAAAAATTGAGTGCGATTTAAAAAAAAAAGAAAAAAAAGTCGACTCGAACCGCGGTTTTCGCGGACCGGTTTCGGTTTTAACCGTTTGCGCTCGAGTGGTGCCTCTCTCAGGCGCCACTGGATGTGATGCGATAACTCGAACAGTGTCCGAGAGAGGCACCATTAGAATCGATGCATCTATCTGTGTTCGACCTAAGGAATATCGCTCGAAAGGTCTAATCGGCCTTTTGTAGATCATATTACGCGGTCTCCAAACAGCTATAAGGGTGTGTTATCCGAAATAAAGGACGTCTCAGCACCGCGCTCATCCGATAAAATGTCTTATCTCAAAAATACTAGCGATGGAACTCCGGCTTTTCGACATCGGTTCGAACTCGACCTTCTTGTCGATCGCATCATTTCTTTTGAAAGTTACCGACAGCCCCCGATAAGTATGGAATACGACGAAGAAATTACTTCCGGCGAAGACGAGTTCGATTTTTGGTAGCGAACGACGAAATTACATCACTACATAAGACAGCTTGTGCCCGTAGAATGAAGATGACGATGACGTTAGAGAGCGAGAAGAGGAATAATCCGAATCCGGAAGCCGAAGTGACTCTGTACTGAAGACCGAACCGGAATGGACAGTGTCCACGGAATCGAAGAAATCCCTCGGAAGAATACCGTTTATATCTGATGAAAGACAAGTAGGACCGGACGTATTTCCGCATAGAAGAACCGATAGATTTTTCACCGAGGAATCAGTTATTGAGATAGTGAAGGAAACTGATGATAAGATGCGCGGAGGAAAGTAGAAGGGAAGAGTTATCATCCCGTCCTGTATACGGCAGCGGTACGATGTAAACGGTTACAGTACGAGTTGCGCCGGTTCACCCGACAGAAAATATTGTAGCTTACATCGGCAGGCGAGAGATAAAGGACCGACAGGAGGTTGGGCACTGCGGAGGAAAGTTCGATCGTCGGGCCTGTAGCGGCAATTGTGTGGCGTGTCCCAGTAAATGTAAAAGTTGCGTCGTACCTACTATATTATATATCGATAGATTGTTGCCGTACAGCTAAGCTAATAGGGTTACGCGGTACTGTATATTACGCCTAGTAATAGTGATAGTGGTGGCGGCGGTGCGACCTACTTGTCTATTGGCGTCGGGAACGTCCTTCTGACTCTCTCGTCGACGTCGGCGACAGTGTGCGGCGGAGGTTTGGCGCAGAGCATGCCCAACAGCCTCAGTATCAGGCCCTCGACGTATTCGAGAGCGTCGTCCCTAGCCCTCAGCGATTGGTGCACCTGCTCGCACACCTAGAAACAGAAATTAAAAAAAAAAATAATATCCGACATTGTCCACCCACAAACAGAGTGTTGCGGTCTGCGACAGTTTAAAATAACGTTGTTTGAAAAAAAGGTCACTTCTTGTAAGTACAACTATCGGGTCGACGACTAAGTAATTGCGGAATTCACCGACAAGTTGTACATATTTTTAAGTACGTCAGTACATCTTTGCACGGATAAGATTCTTCGATACGTTATTATTCGGTCCTATCCGAAACATTCGGTATCGAAATTATATCGACCGGTTGAATTGTGTCTGTATAAAAGCTAAAGGGCGGTGAACCGAAGCGGCGTTTCTGTGCAGCATAAAGGTGTTAACGCCTCGCACAGGCTCGTAAAAAGTTGTGCGCCGTGTACGGCGATAGGCGTTAAAGAACGGCAGTGTCGGTACTGCGGTTGGCGAAATTCCGGTCGGGGGGATTTTTCGTTAAAAGACGAGGAGCGCTCCGGAGGACGTCCTCGTCTGGAGGTCGACGATGACCGAATAAAGGCCGTTATTGTGATTCGGATCGCCACAGTTCGACACTGGGACATTGCGGAGAAGCCGAATCTATCTTATACCTGGCATTCGAAACCGTCTACGGCTTATCCGTGCAAAGGTGTACTGACGCACTTAAAAATATGTACAACGCCACTTGTCGGTGAATTACCGCACAATTACTCAGTTGTCGACCCGATATATAAGTGGCGAGGAATGTCGAATTGAGTGGCTCTCTCCTTCTCAATATTTAATTTCGAGGCACAATTTCGGTTTTCCCCGTCTATAACTTGACATGAAATCTCCTCCACTATACCGTTATCTATTTAGAAGAAAATACTTAAATACGGAACAAAGCCGAGACCTAGCATTACACCGAATGATAGGAGACGCAAAACTGTTCGGATAACTAAACGTTACAGCGATTCGACCATATTTTTCTAAAGTTCCCAGCCAGTATTCAATCTGATATCCCATTGTCTATGTACTGTATAATATATTATATATTGATACGGTAATTAATTACAAATAACACGACCGAAAGTGTGTCCCAAAATAATTAACAACAACCAATATGTCAGATTTTAACTGTAATTCTACAAGTGTAATCGTTCGTTTATAACCTTCACTTATAGATAACCTGAAATTACCATCCTCCGTACTGAAAATACAAAGAGTTTAATAGAATAATCCGATAAACCGTTATACTAAATATCGGATCGAAACACTGATTTCCAAACTGTCTCGCAATATTATGTAACATCACTGTTTTCATTAACATTCTCTGCTGTAACGTTTTAATACAGATAAACGATACTATTCCGAGGAGTAAATCTTTTTTTAACCAACGAAAAACTGTAATTTCCTTTATTCTGCAGTCGAATAAAAAGTTATATTAAAAAGTGCGGAATATATTAACGGAACAATCCGGACTGCGCGATAAAGTAGAAATGGAAATCACTCCGATAAAAAGGATAGGATATAAGTGTTAAAATCAGTATTGATACAACAGTATTGATTCTAATTCGAAGACTAAGTAATTGCGGAATTCACCGACAAGTGGCTTTGCACAGATAAGCCGTAGACGGTTTCGAATGCCGGGTATAAGATAGATTCGGCTTCTCCGCAATGTCCCAGTGTCGAACTGTGGCGATCCGAATCGCAATAACGGCCTTTATTCGGTCATCGTCGACCTCCACCACTGGACGTCCTCCGGAGCGCTCCTCGTCTTTTAACGAAAAAAATTCCCCCGACCGAATTCCGTGAACGCAGTACTGACACCGTTCTTCTAAGGCTTCATCGCTGTACAACTTTTACGAGCCCGTGCGGCGTTAACACCTTTGTGAAAATAAATTAGCGAATGTATGGCGATGGAAGCTTCGGTTCTTCACTGTATTTAGCTTTTATACACACACACACACGATTCGACCGGTCGATGTATAATTTCGATACCAAATGTTTCGCAGAAATGGCGAATAATAACGTGTCGAAGAATCTTATCCGTGCAAAGATGTTGGCGTCTTAAAATATGTTACAACGCCAGGTGTCGGTGAATTCGTAATTAGTTGTCGATTTTAAACGATACAATTGCAGTACATTTATTTTGAAAATATGTACAAGTGCAAAGTGCATTTCAGGGAGATAAATGAAGGAAGCGCTATTAGACCGATTTGTGCTTTCTATTTCGACCGTTCCTCCTTCGTAATTAGGCGGGTTATTTAATTTTTTTTTTGCGTATTCAGATTCCGAGTCCCTAAGTTAGTTTTATTATATAATTTCGGTACTTGTCAATTGGACCACCTCCAATGAGTAACCTGTGTTTACCGACAGCGTATAACCTTCCCGTTTGACTGCGATATATCGAATAGACGCACCGACTTTACGACATATTTGACAGGATAGTTGACAAATAAAATAAAACATCTATTCGTAAACATTATTATTATTATTATATTATTAACTGGGAAATGGTTCCCATCGATTCATTCGATACTGAAAACACGTGTTCGGGATAGTCGGTTATCCTCCTCCCGAGGGTCTAATTGACGAGTACCATTATTTTTATAATATTCCTTTTCGGCCTCATAATCATTCACTCTTTGAGACAATTACATAAGCCCTCCTATAACACGGTATTCTTTACCGCGCGATTTCGTCAATCGGCCTGGTTTGTACGGTTATAAATCCGGTTTCCATATAGCGGTTTCCACACACGGCGAGGTAGGCGGTTTCGTTGAATGTGCTAAATTAGCCTGGTTTTTATGGTTATAAATCCGAGTTTCTTATAGCACGGTTTCCACACATACAGGTAGACGGTTTCCGTTACATGGCGCTACAAATTAGTTTCCACGTTAGAGATGTACAATGAGTTTATAAAGACAGTTTCCGTATACAGCCACAAATTAGCCTGGTTTTATGGTTATAAATCCGAGTTTTATAGCGTTTCCACACAACGGGTAGACGGTTTCCGATTTCTTGTGCTACAAATTAGCCTGGTTTTTATGGTTATAAATCCGAGTTTTTCTTTCATTTCCGAGGTAACAACGGTTTCCACACAACGAGGTGAGCCGGTTTCGCGCGTACAAGGCTACAAATTAGCCTGGTTTTTATGGTTATAAATCCGAGTTTCTTATAGCACGGTTTCCACATACAACGAGGTAGACGGTTTCCGTACAACGCGCTACAAATTAGCCTGGTTTTTATGGTTATAAATCCGAGTTTCTTATGGCACGGTTTCCACACAACGAGGTAGACGGTTTCCGTACAACGCGCTACAAATTAGCCTGGTTTTTATGGTTATAAATCCGAGTTTCTTATAGCGTGGTTTCCATACAACGCCGGTAGACGGTTTCCGTAGAATGTGCTACGAATTAGCCTGGTTTTTATGGTTATAAATCCGAGTTTTTAGCACGGTTTATACAATGCGGTAGAGAGCGGTTTCCATAGAACGTGCTACAAATTAGCCTGGTTTGTACGGGTTATAAATCGAGATTCATATATACAAAGCTGGTAGAGCGGTTTCTGTAGAGCGCTGCTACAAATTAGCCTGGTTTATATGGTTATAAATCCGAGTTTCTTATAGCCCGGTTTCCGTACAACGCCAGTAGACGGTTTCCATAGAACGCCGCAATAATTAGCCTGGTTTTTATGGTTATAAATCCGAGTTTCTTATGGCGGCACGTTCCATACACGCGGTAGGCCGGTTTCCAACGCAGCACAAATTAGCCTGGTTTTTATGGTTATAAATCCGAGATTTTTATATACAACGCCGGTAGAGACGGTTTCCATAGAACGTGCTACAAATTAGCCTGGTTTGTACGGTTATAAATCCGAGTTTCTTATAGCTCGGTTTCCATACAACTCCAGTAGACAGTTTCCGTAGAACGCGCTACGAATTAGCCTGGTTTGTACGGTTATAAATCCGAGATTCTTATATACAAAGTTGGTAAACGGTATCTGTAGAATGCACCACGAATTAGCCTAGTTTGTACGGTTATAAATCCGAGTTTCTTATAGCTCGGTTTCCGTACAACGCCGGTAGACAGTTTCCGTAGAACGCTCTACGAATTAGCCTGGTTTGTACGGTTATAAATCCGAATTTCTTATGGCTCAAGTTTCCGTACAACGCCGGTAGAGACGGTTTCGTAGAACACGCTCTTAATTAGCCTAGTTTATATGGTTTGTAAATCCGAGTTTCTTATAGCTCGGTTTCCGTACAACGCCGGTGGACAGTTTCCGTAGAACGCACTACGAATTAGCCTGGTTTGTGCGGTTAAATCCGAGATTCTTATATACAACGCCGGTAGAGACGGATTCCATAGAACGTGCTACAAATTAGCCTGGTTTGTACGGTTATAAATCCGAGTTTTTTATAGCTCGGATTCCATACAACTCCAGTAGACAGTTTCCGTAGAACGTGCTATGAATTAGCCTGGTTTGTACGGTTATAAATCCGAGTTCTTATATACAAAACTGGTAAGGCGGTATCTGTAGCAGCGTGCACAAATTGAATTAGCCTAGTTTTATGGGTTATAAATCCGAGTTCTTATAGCTCGGTTTCCGTGACATACTAACGCCGGTAGACAGTTTCCAGAGAAGCGCTCTCACTGAATTCGAGTTGAGCTATTAGGAAACCGATCGAATTTCGCGATAGCGTCTAGAGTAAATTTTAAAACCCGGTATAGATTTAGTTCAGTTGTCGCCGCCCCCCGCCGCCCCGGCTCACAAAGCAGAGATAATAGAAGATAAGAAGATGGCCCTGGGGGGGGCTTCGTGATTAAATTTTGGGGTCAGTACAGAGAAAGGGCACTAGTTCAAATTAGACTGTAATATTATTATAATAGAGAGGTGGGATAATAGAATATTATGAACGGGGGGGCAGGGGGGATGAGAGGTTAGGAAGGAGGATGGTGGGGGGTGGGGGTTATGTTAACATTGTGAAAAAAAAAATACCTTTCTGAGGGATGCGACGAAAACGCCCTTCCATTTGGCGGCGTTTCCTCTTTCGAAATCGTAATTGTTCGGATCGTACATGACGTTGTGGTTGATTTTCTCTCGGCTATTGGGAGGCGGCGGCAGGCGGAGGCGGCGGCGGAGGCGGCGGTGGCGGGCGGTCGGTCGGCCATGTTTATTATCACCGAGAGGCCGAAATTGGGGGCGGCTGTGGCTGTGGCGGAGGCGGCCGCTAACGAAACTGAAGACTCAGTTGTTTTTTTGGGGAGGGGCGGAGTGCGCCCCTCGGCCCCGTGGGGTTGGGGGGTTGGGGGGGGGTGTTTTTTTCCGGACGGCCCGTTATTCCGGCCGAGCCGCAGACCGAGATAAGGGCGGGCGGCACCCCCAGTATACAAACTTCGACAGAACGGTGTTTATAAACAGAGTTAACAGAAAGCTTTATTGAGGGGAGGGCTGCCGCTCGGTCTTAACGACTACAGCGCAAGCGCGCCTCCCCCCATCAATCGATACGCTACATTGAAAAATTACGAAAATACAAATATAACCGATAATAAAACTACTTCTATAATATTATTACGCCGAAAAAAAAAAATTGAACCCCCGCGTCAACCAAGTGTATATACAAAATCACCTGAGTGTTCTATAAAAATTTAAATTTAAACGCGATACCGGCCACATATCATGAACTGAAATATTTTTACAGCCTATCCCCGTCCGTTAGTTTAAATTTAGACTATTAATATAGTAAAGAAATTAAAATACGGCGTCGGTGCGTCGGCGTAATCTAGAAGGCCGTGGCTCTGAGAGAGAGCCCACCCCCACCACCACCACCACCACCAACTAGGTTTCACTAGGGTTTTCCAACCCCCCCCGGTCGTATTGTATGTAACGTCGAGCGTTCGGCGTTTACATTACCCCACCCCCCTCCTCGCTGTATACAAAAACGGCCCTTCTCATATCGAGTTTCGTGACGGTGAGTAGACGTTTTTCGACTTTAATCCAATATCGCTTTATATATCTGGTCCACGGTCGGGGTAACGGAATCGGGACCGTTCTGTGCCGGTAGTTTAGGGGTGGGCGGGGGTGGGGGGCTAAATTCGATCAGTCCGTACGTACCCGTTTATTAATTTCTGACTTAAAAGGACCAATTTAAAAAATTTTCCGACGTGTCGCGTCTCCAAATCGAAACTTTACCGACCCCCCCCCTCCCCCGGGTTCCATCAATTTATCGAATTTTTTCTCCTCTCGCTCCGTTCGCGGCTCAGCGTTTTACCTTTCGACCCGACGTTTTCTCTTTTTTTTTTCATCCCCTAATTTCAATCGGGGCAAATATATATAAATTTTTATTTTCATCCCCACACCCCCACCCCCAACCACCCCTCCCGTCGGCCGGTATAGATTTCTTGGTCTGCGGTCGGACCCCGCCCACTGTTACCAACTCGTAAACGATACGGGTTGGAAATATTCCGTCGGAAAAATTTATTTCTATCGACTATTTAAAACCGGGGTCCCGAAACTGTTAATTTTCGTCCGTAAACCCTTTATTTTTTTGGGTGGGGGTTTAATTATATTTTACAGACGGGAGAAAATCCTCGCTGTACAGTTTTTTTCTTTCTGCTAACTCCTCCATATCGATGTATTATAGAACTTTCGCATCCGTCGCCTAATAATAAAATCCGTAAAATTGCCGGAATTTTACGACAATACGCTTAGAAACTGGGCCATCGAGGCGGGAGGGGGCCCCTCGCCTACGTGAAAATTGCACCGGTGACGTCATTTCCTGTCTATCGTAGTAGAGGAGTGTTATTTGGCCGGCAAATAAATAGTAGAATAGAAAAAAAAAAAATCGGGAACGAGAAATATCTATTCGGTAAGACGATATAGTAACGTTTACTGTTGTTATGTAATTGTATATAATTGAAACGTCAACCCCCCCGCCGGGCTCTCGGCCAATCGGGTGCGGTTCGATTTCTATCCCACATTTGGCCGTAGGCCAATTTTTTTTGGTTTTGTGGCGAAAAAAAATTTTCGTAGGATTCAAAAAAAAAAACTAAGCCGGGCTTCTCGGCAAATCGCGCAGTATTTCGGTGGCCGTGGTGGGCGTCGGTTCGAATTGTATTGTCACAATCGGTAGTTATATTATTAGTTGGTGATTATTATCGGTGATTATAGCGCATAGTATATATATATATATATATATATTCGTTTTACGGCTTAACAATAGGTTGATAATAATAATTGGCGTTGGTTGTATATTGAGTATATAAATTGTAGTTTGTAAGTGGGGCGCGGTTGGCAGGACTGGGGTGAGGGGCGGCTGTCCGGCCGGTTCAGGGCTCCCCCCAAGATGGCGTTCTTCTGCATATCGCCTCGTCCTTCTCGACGATTACGGTTTTAATTGAATTTTCATTTTCTTTTCTTTCTCCGCTCGCTCTCTCTCTCTCAGTGTGTGCCCCTTCGCGCCTCTACTCTCCCACTCTCCCCGAGTGTCGACTGTGTGTCTCTTCTCAAATCGCCGGGCTGGTAAATTCCTGGGTGTGGGTATCCCCCCCTCCCCCCCCTCCTGCTTATCCCCGTTTATCCCAATTTATCCCCGTTATCCTGTCCCTCCCATCCAATCCCTGGACAGGTAACAGCTCCACTCAATTATCCTATTTATGCATCTCAGCCCCTGTTATTTCCCCCATCTCTTCCAACCCCTCGGCCCTTTCTGGACCCGAATTATCTGTAGCCGAATCTGATATCGTAATATTTTTTAAATAATTTTTCCGATATACCTCCGTTTGTGGTCTGCGGGGCGGTGGGAGTCGACGACACCGCAGGTACGCCCGCCTCGCGTCTTCAGTAGCGCGCCGTGGGTGTTTGTCAGTCACTGTACACCGCACTTGGACCGTCGCGGTACATAGCGAACAGTAGCAGCGATAGAGCGCTACTGAAGACGGGAATCGTCGGAAACACCGGTCCGGCGAGAGAGGCGACGGACCCACGATAATTTTTGTGTTACGCCCCGTCGCCGGGCGCACGGGCCCGGTTTAGAAGACGACAGTGTATTTACCGACACCGACTTATCGACTCGCTATAACGCATCGATCAATCGGGTCGCCCAGAAAATTCCGGACGGCGCCCTTCCGATTCGCTAATTCGGACATTTTGTTCGATCGGGAGCGATAATTTTCCGAATTTATTGTCTCCTCGTGCTTTCGTCAAAGCTCGAACGCGAGGGGATCCGCTTTCCAATCCCGCCGGACACACGGAGCGTTATCCGTCTGGATGAAGATCCCCGGGTTAAAGATTTTCATAGCGCTCGATGTTTTTTATAAATTATCCATTTTTTCATGAAATGGTGTCTCGTCGTTGCATCTGCTCAAGCGATCCGCAAATTTTTTCCTTCGTTAAATCGTCGCGAACCCCTTACATCGAAGCTTCACAATACGGTCGTCGATATCCACTAATTGACGGCTGGTCGTGGAGCGTGGATTATATTTCCGATTACCGCTATACGTTATATATGTATATATATATATATATATTTGACCTAGTATTCGCCGGATACTGGAATAATAGGAGGTGTGACGAGAGGGACGGCGGGTGGGGCTTCGCTATTTTGGGGATGAAAATTAACGTCGGCTAAGCACAAAAACACATGGAGGAGGTGCGGCGCGCGGCGCGGCTCTCTGTTAAAAAACCACCCCTAAATTAATACTCGTGTTGTAATCCCCACCCCCGACAGACACAGACAGCGATGGCGCTAGCAGACTCATCAAATTGTCAATCGGTGTCTTCTATCGGAGCGATCCATACTTGACGTCAAATATATGGAAATACGAGTCGGGCTACCCTAAAGTTGTTGTGAAAAAATTTATCGCTTCCACGTTTGAGCGGTAAGTTGGTCGATATTATCGAAGATTATTTCCGGTATTACAATAGCGCTATTGAATTGTTGCGAAGTGAAATTGAAACACGATTTTTGGGGAACTGGGGTTCGAATTGGGAACAATTTGCGTATGACGAGAAAGAAGCGCTCGGGGCGGACTTTTTCCGAAGACTTAACAAAATTTACGCCAACGGACATTTTTTCATATTTCAGCTATCGCAAACCGTGTCCAGAAGATGACACGTATACCGGTATTAGAATTATTAATGAGATCGTTCAATAACTTGAAAAATTTTGTTCAAAGACTGTAATTTGGATTTCAATTAGCTTTCGACTTTTTCATTCATACGTCGTTACAACAATATTATATCGTCGTAATGAAACGCAATTTTTTTTGCTACCCTTAAAGTAGCAATAAGCGCCGCGCTGCCACCCTCCGGCGCAGAGAATATTAGGTCAAATCGATATCCGGCCGGAATATAGCGCTAGTGGAGCTCTGGTTGACCGAATATCGGTATAATTACGAAAACTAAGTAATCGCGAATTCACCGACAATGGACGATATTTCACGTCGTCAAGCAGACTTTCTGGCGGAGTCGAACGCATGGAGCAGCTGTAAATATTAAACGCCAATCGCTCAATTTACGATCCGAGCGTGTCCTAATATATCGGGTCGCGACGCGAATTCACCACCGACAACGCGTTTGGTAATATTTTCGCGTCGGTACATCTTTCGCCGATAAGCCGTACGGTTTCGAATGCCAGGTATAAGATAGATCTGCAATTTCGTGTCGAACATGCATCCGAATCGCAATAACGCCGGATTATTTTTCGTCATCGCCGGCCGACATCGGTTTGAATGCCAGGTATAAGACAGATTGATAAGCCGTGAAGACGGTTCGTCAATGACCCAGGATTGTCATCGCGAATTCCACAAGTGGTCGGACATCAGACAGATAAGCCGAATGCCGGGTATAAGATAGATTCGGCTTCTCCGCAATGTCCCAGTGTCGAACTGTGGCGATCCGAATCACAATAACGGCCTTTATTCGGTCATCGTCGACCTCCACCGGACCGGAAGTCCTCCGGAGCGCTCCCCTCGTCTTTTAACGAAAAATCCCCCGCAGTTGTTTCAAATATTTTCTATAAATTTCACACTTTTTTACAATTTGTCCTTACGTTAAAAACTGAAATATATTCGCATCGTCTCCCCCGTAGCGGAGCCCTCCTCGAGTTCGAAGACAAATTTTAAACGGCTCCGCTCCGGAGCAGCCCTCCAGTGCGTAAGGTGTTAAAACCAAAAAATAAGGGCGTTAATGAATTTTAATAAATTTGTAGTTTTCGGTATTTTTTTATGTAAAAAGTAGTATTTAAAATGTATCTCTATTTTATATCTATTCGATGATGATTGCCGCCATTGAAGTATATAGGCTAATGTGCTGTTATAAATACTGTGATTGTAAGCGACAAGCCAATTCTGCTATATATATTGTCGGTCGGCGACTAAGTAGTGCGCAATTCACCTACAAGTGGCGTTGTACATATTATTTTAAGTGGCACGTCTTTGCGGATAAGCCAGACGGTTTTGAATGCGGAGTATAAGATATCGCAATGTCCCAATCTGTCGAACTGTGGCGATCAGAATCCGACGGCTCGGTCATCACGACCTCCACCGGAAATGATAAGCCGTAAATGGTTTCGGAATGCCAGGTATAAGATAGATTCGCTTCCGCAACTGTCGGATGCGATCCGAATCACAATAACGGCCTTTATTTATCATAAATCATCCTCGCGTCCACTGCGGGCCAGTCTCGTCCTCCGAGCGCCTCGCCTTTTAACGAAAATCCCCGTGACCGAATTTCCGCATACCGCTCTTTTAACACTTCATCAGCATACACTTTTATGAACCTGTACGAGGCGAATAACATATGCGACGGAAACCGTGTGTTTAGCTTTTAGCCGCATTATTCGACCGTAATCGATGTAATTTCGATAACGAATATTTCACAGAAAAGACCGAATAATAACGTTTCAAGAATCTTATCCGCAAAAATGTACCGACGTACATTTGTACGACGCGCCACTTGTCGGCGAATTCCGCAATTATACTTAGTTGTGAAAATATTATGTGGTAAAACGATATTCATCGACGCACGTAACCGGTGGTTTTTTTTTTTCGGTTTTTCGGTTTTTCGGTTGTTGAATTCAATTATTACGAATTCGAAACAAGTTTTTCGGCAATGTCGGAAATTTGTCGCGAATTGAGAATTGGCAACAATTTGCGTATTTATCCGTAATATTCCCCCCAATAAGCGATCTGAAGGTTGTACGAATTTCGTTAAAGCGTAAGTCGAGCGGAAGAAGAAAGAAAGAAAAATAAATAACGTCGAGTGCTTATAGGAAATAGAAACGGCCGCGATATTTAAAAGTTTTATTACTTTGACCGTCGTCGTGTATTGTGTTTGTCTGTGTGCGCGTCATCAATTTTTTAGGCGCGCGAGCGCAATTCGCGCCGAACGTCGGATAAAAAAAAAAAAAAACTGACGCGCCGATTACTCCGGTAATCATTTCGACTAGGGTTTATCGACGCGTCGACGTTTTTTTTTTTTTCTATTCGTCGATTTATACGACTTAACCGGACTCACGGACTGAATCGTAAACAAGATTTCGAGTCGCCGCGATACGCTTTTATAAGCGCGCGTTTTCGCATTATCGAAATTTGAAGTGGAGAAAGTCGAACGAACAGAATCGGACAGAAACGAAACGAAATTAAAGGAATGGAAAGAACAAAAAAGAAACCGATAGACATAACGGAATAACAACAAAGTTGAATATCAAAAACTGTGTTTTCGTTGTCGAGGAATTCATATTTATAAAATGAAAAATGATTTTTTTGTTACAGTACGTAGACATCAGTGTCGATATTTAGTCCGTACGGTTAGCGACATCGTCGCCGGCGACTACTAACTAAAATATTCTATAAAATTAAAATTTTTCCCTCGCTCTCTCCCGGGATAACGTGTAAAGCGGGGGTGGGGCATTCCTCCTCCAGAATCCCATTTCGGATCACGCTTTCCCCAATCAAAGTAGATCTTATACCCAGTATTTCTATTTATTACGCTTTTATAGATATTGTAAAATCGCTGTATCATCTGTATTAAAATTTATTCTAATGCGCTTATTTTCATTTTTTTTTTACCCTTATTCTTTTTAACTTTTAGTGTGTGTGTGTGTGGCACTTTTAGATTATTTTAGTTTTAGATATTTTGCAGTTTTTTTTATACCGATCTAAATTGTTCTGCATGTCCTAACGGTATAATAATTACTGTTTTTTTTTTAATTATTCGTTTTAACGCTTTAATATCGATAGAATGGCATCTTAAATTAGTCACTTATGTTACTTTTATACGTTGGAAATATTTTTAAATTATTGTTAATCATTATTTTACACGCAAAGCTAATAATTGCACTATGTAATATATTGGTCTTCGCCGTATATGAATTTATGACTTTTTGAACAGATTTTATGTTTTCGATCAACAACACGGACTGTCGAAAAAATCGAAACTTTTTTTTTTTTTTACGCTTTCCGAGAAATAGTTCTCAACTGTGTCTTTATTCGACGTTTTAAATTTAAAATATTACAGGTAAGTCGATACAATTTTATCTCTATTCGAATTGTCGATTCTGTTAGGATGATGAAAATAATATTTTTTTTCGAATAAAATGGAGAAATGTCCCGTTTAAAACCCGTTTTTCTTTTTCCTCTTTTCAAGCTCCGTAAAAGACAGACCTCGGTCATTTTACATGGACATTGTATTCTATACCGGAATAGATAGATTTCAATTTAAATTTTGAAACTAATATATAATTTATTTCTGTAAACAGAGTCCAGTACTAAGTAGATTTCCCCGTTATTCATAAACAGGATTTTTTCGAAACCTGCCTTTCAATGGTGGTCCTCAATCGGACCAAGAGTGTCGGCGCATTTTCCTTCTTTTAAATGTATTTTCACCATTAAATAAGAAAAAAATTCCTGTAAAATTGTAAATGTCCGTTGGTCGTTGTTTGCCCGCAGTCAGCATCTGGTATCGAATGTCTGGTAATATCGGATTTTTCTCCATTTTTGTCCCGACTCAGCATTTTTCCTCCTCCACCGAAAGAAGCATGAAAATGTTATATAACTTTCTTCGGTAAGCACATTTTCAACCCTCCGTTAACGCTGGGTTTTTATTGCTTCTTCGGTCGGTCCAAATTTCTTCGTCGATTAATCGTTCGAATTTCACCGTTCTTCGGACTTTCCCTTGCTGAAGAGGAGATTCATGAAAAGGTATGAAAGTTTCATTTTTTTTTTTCAAAAAAATCTCCGATTTTGAGTCAGAAATTGGTCCCCCCCCAAGTGAGCTATATAAAGGAAAGTCGAAAAATTGAAAATTTTATTTTTTTTTTGGAAAATTCTCCTACAATTTGTCCCATATTCGGTCCAAAAATTGGTCCCCAAATTGAGAGTTACATTTGGCCCCTGAAACGGCTGGTCGAAAATTGAAAATTTCATTTTTTTTTCAAAATTGGCCCCCCAAAGTGAGGAGCTACACCTGCCCTATATTAAAGAAAGTTGAAAAATCGAAAATTTTATTTATTTTTCAAAAATTTTGAGAGCAATTTTGAGATTAATCGTTTCAAGTAGAGGAAAGATTGAAGGTATAAATTTTATTGGGCAATTTTATACTGTCAAATTGATGAATTTCAACTCAAATATACAAAACTCATGTCGGAGTATACTGTGTGGAGGTTGTCGCGGATTCTGTCTTTTTTTCGGAAAAATATCGATATATAAGGCGATTTTTCGTTAATTTTTATAATAAATCACGCTGTTGTAGGCTTGTAATGCATTTTTGTAATGTATTTTTTAAATTGACTCTATCCGAGAGGATAGACGATAGGGTGGAGATTCGTTGGCGATGTTTTATATATATATATATATATATATATATATATATATATTTATGTATATAAAATGTATAAAAGTTAAGAAAGGTCTGTTTCATCAACAAATAAAGTAGAAATACGGTCAGTACATAATGTTAAAGAGTGGGCGGTGTTGTTGAGAGTATGAATACTTTTTTTCATACATGTACTATATAAAACGAAGTAAATGAACAGAAACGGTGGCTTAATAAATATACTACACGTATCGATTATTCAACTGAGGTATTTTACACGCGCTGATTTTAGCCGCTCACCAATTTTCGATTTTCACCACTTAAGGTGGTATATATATATATATATATATATAAAATTATATGTGCGTGTATAGATAAGCCTAGTTATTATCACGGGAATCGAGCTTATCTCTCTCCCTTTTCTTTACATTATGCTGGGCGACGCCAATTCTATATATATATATATATATATATATATATATATATATTTAATTAAGCGTTTCCGTCGCATTATTTTTTATTTTCGCAAAGTTGGTATAACGCTCCATTTTTTTTTACTGGCTCTAAACTATCAGCTGTGAAATGGGGGTTGTTCTTTTATCAGGGTCGCCAACTTAACTTTATTCTGCCAGAAATTTTGAATAATTTTCAAAATATTTTTTCTGTTTTTGTCTAACGGGGGTATTTATTCGGTTTAGCGGTTTAATAGCGGTCTCTTTTTGATTATCGGTTGTTGGAGAGGCGCAACAGAAGACGAAATATACAAAAGAAAAACTTTCATCTTGAAATGGCGCTAAGTGGGTCAGTGGTGTCCTGTGCCGGTTGGGGTATAGGTCGGGTTTTTTTTTACCGTTAATTCAGTTTTACCTCTCTGACGTCACTATGCCGTTCCCCACTACCACTTTACCACTACCATTATTACCGCCGCCCCACTCTAAATGCCGGCCAGTAACCTCCTCCTCCTCCTCCTCCTCCTCTTCGTTCATCACACTTCATCCAGTGTCCGCCACAGCCCCGTATCATCTTCATATATATCTATCTCCCAGGTAAGATACGTTTTCTCCTCTCAACTATATTATCCCGGCCACTTTTACCCTAAAATCTGGCCCAGCAACAGGGCTCAAAATCACCTTCCTCCTCCTCTTCATTCATCTTCCGCTGTCCCATTTCCGGCAAAGGGGACGCCAGAGGAATTTTGTCAACGTTTTATTTCATTTCTTACTTCGGAACCCGTTGGTGCCGCCCCCCTCATCAGCCCGAGAGGAAAATTTCGGTCGAGGGAAATTTTGTCAGTTTTTTCTTCCCCCACCAATTCGAAAGCGCGTCGATACGTTTACAATTTAAAAATTCTTTTTGTGCATATTTTTTAAAGTGACCGCCTTCAATTCAGACCCGTTGGCCCCCCTTATCGTAGCCGAGAGGGAAAATTTCGGTCGAGGAAATTTTGTCATTTTTTTTCCTCCACCAATTCGGAAAAGCGTCGATATACGTTTACAATTTTAAAAAATTTATTTTATATATTATTTAAAGTGTCTGTCTTCAATTGGAACCCGTTGCGCCTCATCGTAGTAATGAGAGGAAAATTTCGGTCGAGGGAAATTTTCAAGTTTTTTCTTCCCCACCAATTCGAAAAGCGTCGATATACCTTTACAATTTTTTTTTTTAATTTTTTATATATTATTTAAAGTGTCCGTCTTCAATTTGGAACCCGTTCTAGCGCCCCCACCCCTCATCGTAGCCCGAGAGGAAAAAATTTCGGTCGGAGGGAAATTTTTCAGTTTTTTTTTCCTCCACCAATTCGAAAAAGCGTCGATATACCTTTCAAATTTTAGAAAAATTTTTTTTATATATTATTTAAAGTGTCCGTCTTCATTCTGAACCCGTTGGCGCCCCTCATCGTAGCCCGAGAGGGAAAATTTTTCGAGGGAAATTTTGTCAGTTTTTCTTCCCCACCAATTCGGAAAAGCGTCGATATACGACGTTTACAATTTTTATATATTATTTAAAGTGTCCGTCCCCTTCATCTTAGTCGAGGAAAAATTTCGGTGGAGGGAAATTTTGTCAATTTTTTTTCCCTCCACCAATTCGGAAAAGCGTCGATATACGTTTACAATTAAAAAAAAAATTTTTATATATCATTTAGAGTGCAGCTACCATCTAAGGCTGTGTATTGCAGGGCGAAATTGGCCAAATTGCGGTTAAATTATTTTTTCTTTTTTTTTCTAGTTTTTTCCAAAATTCTAGAGTTGGATAGTTTCGGTGTTAATTGGTGCGTGCGGAGCGTAATTTGGCCCCGTCCGTTGTCCGTCTGTTGTCTGTCTGTCTGCCTCCACAATTGTAGTGACAAGGCCGGCTCCTCCTAATGGGCGGTCAGTTGGTCGGTCAGTTTCGGGTCAGTTGGCCGGAGCTGCTCGGCCCCCGATTATTATATTATGGCCAATTAGCGTGCCGTCCTCTCATTCCAACAATTCTCTGTTCCAAGACGGGACAGACCTCATCATCATCGTCGTCGTCACCGTCAGTCACCGTCACCGTCACCGTCGTCGGCCGAAAATCAGTTCGTGACGCGTCAGTCACCTCCGAAATTTCTTTCGTCATAAATACGCGTTAATAAAATCGTTTCGAACGCAGTTTTACCTAATTGT
>JACDQD010000057.1:0-49333 GCA_019843655.1 Lethocerus indicus | reverse complement strand
TTGTAAAGCGGACGAAGAATTTCAACTGGAACAGACAAAATATTAACTGACTTAATGGAAAATTCATAATAAAACGCCGAGAGAGTCGTCGCTATTGACGGCAACAAAACTGAACGAATTGATCCGATAAGCCTACTCAGAGATTAAAATAAAGATTAAAAATAAACGAACGTTTAGATATAAACCGGATTATTGAAATTGACTCATCATCAATTAACAATACCAAAGTGTTTTCTTATATAATCGGAAAATGTCAAATTAATCAATTAAAGTTAAGATTCTACGTTCGATCATTTATATATTACTATATAAAAAAGTTGCAATGCGATAACTCAATTATCTTCTGAAGGGTTGTCGAACCGCGATGATCGAATAGCCGTGGGGCGAGAATTACGAAAAGTTGGAAATTTAAGCCAGCGTTGTCTCAATGTTTCGACTAACCTTGAGTATATCGAGGATATGTATTCTAGAAACGGCGATGTAGAAAGGTACCTGAGAGTCGATCTTGTACTGCAACACTTCCTGCAAGCATTACAAGCGTTAAGTATTAGAATTGTTGTTTTAACGCCCGTTTGACGATGCTAAAATGCCAATGTTTATAAATTGTAACCGAGCGGTTCAATTCTGAAAACCACGAAAACCAAAAGAAACATAGTTTCAAGTCGGCGTGGTCGAATAATCGGCGGAGGGCGAAGACCTTGATATGTCAAAATTAAATATACTATCGGATTATATTAAATTATAAATAAAATTCTTATATCGGTACATTTGCGGGTCGTAACAGATTAGTTAGAAATGTTGTTCGTTCGATTCCACCACATTCTGATCCTGCTCTTCAGTCGGACAATGGTAAAGTTCCCTCCGGAGGAACTCCGTAAGAGAGAGGGTAAAAGCAGCTCCTCGGGGTGGGCGCTTTCGCCCGTCGCCGTTCCAAGTTTCGATTCGAGTTCGTCAGGCGGCGATTCAACGCCCGCCGGAGAAAATTAAGCGATCCCGCTTACCTTTTGCAACATTTGGTGTACTTTTTCGGCGGGCAGAACTAGCGTGTGGTTCCTCTTGCCCCTTTTCCAATGCCTCTTTGGCGTCGAGCAATCGCCCACCTTGAATAAAAATTGAGTGCGATTTAATAAAAAAAAAAAAGTCGACTCGAACGCTTGGTTTCGCGGACGGTTTCGGTTTTAACCGTTTTGCTTTCAGTGGTGCCTCTCTCTCGAAGCCACTGGATGTGATCACGACTTTCGAACAGTGTCGAGAGAGGCAGCACCATTAGAATCGATGCATCTATCTGTGTTCGACCTAGGAATATCATTTCGAAAGGTCTACTCGGCCTTTTGTAGATCATATTACAGCGGTCTCCAAACAGCTATAAGTGTGTTATCCGAGTAAGGGCGTCTCAGCACGCGCTTATCCGATAAAATGTCTTATCTCAAAATACTAGCGATGGAACTCGGCTTTTACGACATCGGTTCGAACTTCGACTTTCTTGTCGATCGCATCATTTCTTTGAAAGTTACCGACAGCCCCGATAAGTAGTGGAATCGACGAAGATATTACTTCCGGCGAGTTCGATTTTTGGTGAGCGAGCGAAATTACATCACTACATAAGACAGCTTGTGCCCGTAGGAATGAAGACGATGACGTTAGAGGGAGAAGAGGAATAATCCGAATCCGGAAGCCGAAGTGACTCTGTACAGAAGAGACCGAACCGGAATGGACAGTGTGTCCACGGAATCGAACAAAATCCCGGAAGAATACCGTTTATATCCGATGAAAGGAAAGTAGGACGGACGTATTTCCACGCATAGAAGAACCGATAGATTTTCACGAGGAATCAGCTATCGAGATAGTGAAGGAAACTGGCGATAAGGCGCTTGACGGGGAAAGTAGAAGGGAAGATGTTATCATCCCTATCTATATCACGGTGTGATGCGATGTAACGGTTACAATGCAATTGTGCGGTTCACCCGACAGAAAATATTGTAGCTTACATGGCGGGCGAGATAAAGGACCGAAGGAGGTTGGGCATTCGCGGAGGAAAGTTCGTCGTCGGGCCTGTAGCGGCAATTGTGTTGCGTGCGTCGTACCTACTATATTATATATCGATAGATTGTTGCGTGCAGCAGCTAATAGGGTTAGCGGTACTGTATATTGCCTAGTGATAGTGATAGTGGTGGTGGCGTAGGTGACCTACTTGTCTATTGGCGTCGAGGGCGTCCTTCTGACTCTCTCGGCGTCGCGTGACAGTGTCGCGGCGGAGGTTTGGCGCAGAGCATGCCCAACAGCCTCAGTATCAGGCCCTCGGCGTATTCGAGGCGTCGTCCTAGCCCTCAGCGATTGGTGCACCTGCTGCACACCTAGAAACAGAAATAAAAAAAATAATATCCGACATTGTCCACCCACAAACAGAGTGTTGGCGGTCTGCGACAGTTTAAAATAACGTTGTTCGAAAAAGGTCACTTCTTGTAAGTACAACTATCGGGTCGATGACTAAGTAATGAATTCACCGACAAAGTTGTACATATTTTTAAAATCACGTCAGTACATCTTTGCACGGATAAGATTCTTCCGATCACGTTATTATTGATCCTTTCGAAACATTCATTATCGAAATTATATCGACCCGGTTGAATTGTGTCTGTATAAAAGCTAAAGGCGGTGAACGGCGAGCATTTCTGTGCAAAGGTGTTAACGCATCTCGCACAGGCTCGTAAAGTTATGCGCGTGTACGGCGATAAGCGTTAAAGCGGCAATGTCGGTACTGCGGTTCGCGAAATTCGATCGGGGAATTTTTTCGTTAAAAGGCGAGGCGCTCGGAGGGCGTCCGCGGTGGTGGAGGTCGACGATGACGAATAAAGGCCGTTATTGCGATTCGGATGCGCCACAGTTCGACACTGGGACATTGCGGGCCGAATCTATCTTACCCGGCATTGAAACCGTCTACGGCTTATCCGTGCAAAGGTGTACTGGCGCGCAAAATATGTACAACGCCACTTGTCGGTGAATTACCGCACAATTACTCAGTTGTCGACCCGATATATAAGTGGCGAGGAATGTCGAATTGGCTAGTCTCTCCTTCTCAATATTTAATTTGAGGCACAATTTCGGTTTCCCGTCTATAACTTGACATGAAATCTCTCCACTATACCGTTATCTATTTAGAAGAAAATACTTAAATACGGAACAAAGCCGAGACCTAGCATTACACCGAATGATAGGAGATGCAAAATTGTTCGGATAACTAAACGTTACAGCGATTCGACCATATTTTACTAAAGTTCCCAGCCGGTATTCAATCCGATAACCAATTGTCTATATACTGTATAATATATTATATATCGATACGGTAATTAATTACAAATAACGCGACCGAGAGTGCGTCCCAAAATAATTAACAACAACCGACGTCGTCAGATTTTAACTGTAATTCTACAAGTGTAAAATATACTCTAAGCGTTTGTTTATAACCTTCACTTATAGATAACCTGAAATTACCGTCCTCCGTACTGAAAATACAAAGAGTATAATAGATATTCGAATAATCCGATAAACCGTTATACTAAATATCGGATTGAAACACTGATTTCCAAACTGTCTCGCAATATTATGTAACATCACTGTTTTCATTAAATTCTCTGCTGTAGCGTTTTAATACAGATAAAGCGATACTATTCGAGGAGTAAATCTTTTTTAACCAACGAAAACTGTAATTTCCTTTATTCTGCAGTGAATAAAAGTTATATTAAAGTGCCGTCGGGGCCACTGGTCGGAGCGAATATATTATCGGAACAATCAGGACTTCTTGCGATAAAGTAGAAATAAATCACTCCGGGATAGGATATAAGTGTTAAAATCAGTATTGATACAACAGTATTGATTCTATTAGGTCGGCGACTAAGTAATGGTAAATTCACCGACAAGTGGCTTTGGACGGATAAGCCGTAAGCGGTTTCAATGCGGGTATAAGATAGATTCGGCTTCTCCGCATCCCGGTGAACTGTGGCGATCGAATCAGCAATAGCGGCCTTTATTAGGTCATCGTCGACCTCCACCACTGGGCGTCCTCGGTACTCCTCGTCTTTTAACGAAAAAAATTCCCCGACCCGGGTACGGAACAAAAGCTCTTTCTTTCTCATTGCGAAAAACTTTCGAAATCACCGAAGCCGGAAATGCCAGCGGTTCACCGATATTTTAGCTTTTATACACACACACAAACGATCGTGGTCGAGTGTAATTTTGATACCAAATGTTTATAGAAATGGCCAGTAATAGGTGTCGAAGAATCTATCCGTGCAAAGTGCCAAAATATGTACAATGCAAAAGTGCATTTTCGGTGAGTAAAGGTGATAAAAACAGCTATTAGCGGTTGTGCTTTCTATTTGAACCGTTCCTTTGGTAATTAGGCAGGTTATTTAATTTTTTGTTTTCGAGTTTGGGTTCAGAGTTTCTGTGTTTGCCGACGGTGCCGGCAGCCCGTTTGACTCGCGACATATGCGAGATAATAGGCCCGCACCACGACTTTTGCGACATATTTGACAGGATAGTTGACAAATAAAATAAAACATCATTAAGGCATTATTATTATTATTATAATGGTTTATATTAACGATACTCTTGGTGGTGAGAACCGGTGGGCTGGACGTACGGTTATAAATCCGAGTTTCCATATTTTTATAATTTCCACAGCGTGTAGGCGGTTTCCGTTGATTCCTAAATTAGCCTGGTTTTTATGATTATAAATCCGGTTTCTTATACCACGGTTTCCATACAATGCCAGGTATACAGTTTCGATACCGTGCGCTACGAAATTAGCCTGGTTTTTATGGTTATAAATCCGAGTTTCTTACGGCATGGGTTTCCAGGGTTGGCGGTTTCCATACGCGCATTAACTGGTTTTATGGTTATATCCGGTTTATTTTCCCAGCGGTGGGTGGTTTCGTTGAATACTACAAATTAGCCTGGTTTTATGGTTATAAATAAGTTTTATGTGCAGGTCAGGCAGTTTCCTCTAGATGCGCTACAAATTAGCCTGGTTTGTGGGTTATAAATCCGAATTCTTATATACTTCACTGGTAAGCGGTTTTGAGCGGCGCTACAAATTAAGCTGGTTGTACGGTTATAGAACTTTATACCGTTTTCATGCAATCCAGTAGGTTTCCATTACTGCTTTTAAATTAGCCTGGTTTTTATGGTTATAAATCCGAGTTTCTTATGGCACGGTTTCCACACAGCGAGTAGACGGTTTCCATTTTGCTTGGCGCTAAATTAGCCTGGTTTTATGGTTATAAATCCGAGTTTCTTATAGCTCGGTTTCCATTACAAGCCGATGAAGCGGTTTCCGTAAACGGCATCTACAAATTAGCCTGGTTTGTGCGGTTATAAATCCGGGCCGGTTATACAACGCCGGTAGAGGCGGTTTCCATAGAGCGTGCTACAAATTAGCCTGGTTTGTACGGTTATAAATCCGAGTATAGCTCGGTTTTCATACAATCCAGTAGACGGTTCCATTAGAGCAGCTACAAATTAGCTTGGTTTATGGTTATAAATCCGAGTTTCTTATGGCGCAGTTTCCACACAACGCCGGTAGACGGTTTCATAAACGCGCTATGAATTAGCCTGGTTTATGCGGTTAAATCCGAATTCTTATATACAAGCATTGAGGCGGTTTCCGCCAGCGATGCTACAAATTAGCTTCGTTTATATGGTTATAAATCCGAAGTTTCTTATATCGGTTTCATACGGCCGATGAGCGGTTTCCGTAGAGCGTGCTAAAATTAGCCTGGTTTTATATGGTTATAAATCCGAGTTTTTATATTTCGGTTTCCGTACAAGCCGGTAGACGGTTTCCATAGAACGGCGCTACAAATTAGCCTGGTTTGTATGGTTATAAATCCGAGTTTCTTATATATCGGTTTCCACCATAGCGGTAGACGGTTTCTGTAGAACGTTTACTGAATTAGCCTGGTTGTCGGTTAAATCCAGATTTCTTATATACAACTTGCCCGGTGAGAGCGGTTTCCATAGAGCGTGCTACAAATTAGCCTGGTTTGTACGGTTATAAATCCGAGTTTTTATAGCTTCGGTTTTCATATACTCAGTAGGAGCAGTTTCCATAGAACGCTATGAATTAGCCTGGTTTATGCGGTTATAAATCCGAGTTTCTTATATACAAAGCGGTAAACGGTTTCCATAGAGCGCGCTACAAATTAGCCTGGTTTGTATGGTTATAAATCGAGTTTCTTATAGCTCGGTTTCATACAACTCCAGTAGACGGTTTCATAGAAGCGCCTACAAATTAGCCTGGTTTGTATGGTTATAAATCGAGTTTCTTATAGCTCGGTTTCATACAACTCCAGTAGACGGTTTCATAGAAGCGCCTACAGAATTAGCCTGGTTTGTGCGGTTATAAATCCGAGATTCTTATATACAACGCTGGTAGAGGCGGTTTCCATGAGGCGATGCTACAAATTAGCCTGGTTTATACGGTTATAAATCCGAGTTTCTTATAGCTCGGTTTCCATACAACTCCAGTAGAACAGTTTCCGTAGAGCGTGCTATGAATTAGCCTGGTTTATGCGGTTATAAATCCGAGTTCTTATATACAAAGCTGGTAAGCGGTATCTGTAGAAACGTACGGTTAGGTTTTTATGGTTTGTAAATCGAGTTTCTTATAGCTTGGTTTCCATACAACTCAGTAGACGGTTTCATGGGCGGTCTATGAATTAGCCTGGTTTTATGCGGTTATAATCCGAGATTCTTATATACAATGCCGTAGCGGTTTCCATAGAGCGTGCTACAAATTAGCCTGTTTTGCGGTTATAAATCCGAGTTTTATGGCTCGGTTTCCGGTATAACTCAGTAGACAGTTTCCGTGGGAGCGTGCTATGAATTAGCCTGGTTTTGCGGTTAAATCCAGTTCTTATACAACACGGTAGAGGCGGTTTCCATAGAGCGTGCTACGAATTAGCCTGGTTTGTGCGGTTAAATCCGAGATTCTTATATACAACTCGGTAGAGGCGGTATCCGTGAAACGGCTAGAATGGCCCGTTTGTGGGCTATAAATCGAGTTAAGCCCGCGGTACTGAGACACCCACGGCGTTATTAGGAGCCGAGTATAAATTCGCCCGATAGCGTCTAGAGTAAATTTTAAAACCCGGTATAGATTTAGTTCAGTTGTCGCCGCCCCCGCCCCGCCCCGGCTCAAAAGCAGAGATAATAGAAGATAAGAAGATGGCCCTGGGGGGGTAAGGGGCTTCGTGATTAAATTTTGGGGTCAGTACAGAGAAAGGCACGAGTTCAAATTAGACTCTAATATTATTATAATAGAGAGGTGGGATAATAGAATATTATGAACGGGGGGGCAGGGGATGAGGTTAGGAAGGAGGATGGGGGGGGGGGTTATGTTAACATTGTGAAAAAAATACCTTTCTGAGGATGCGACGAAAACGCCCTTCCATTTGGCGGCGTTTTCTCTTTCGAAATCGTAATTGCTCGGATCGTACATGACGTTGTGGTTGATTTTCTCTCGGCTATTGGAGGCGGCGGAGGCGGCGGCGGCGGCGGCGGCGGCGGCGGCGGCGGTGGCGGGCGGTCGGTCGGCCATGTTTATTATCACCGAGAGGCCGAAATGGGGGCGGCTGTGGCTGTGGCGGAGGCGGCCGCTAACAAACTGAGACTAGTTGTTTTGGGGGCGGAGTGCACCCTCGGCCCGTGGGGTTGGGGTTGGGGGTGTTTTGGGACGGCCCGTTATTCCGGCCGAGCCGCAGACCGAGATAAGGGCGGCGGCACCCCGGCGTATACAAACTTCGACCGAACGGTGTATAAACAGAGTTAACAGCTTTTATTGAGGGGAGGGCTGCCGCTCGGTCTTAACGACTACAGCGCAAGCGCCGCCTCCCAATCAATCGATACGCTACATTGAAAAATTACGAAAATACAAATATAACCGATAATAAAACTACTTCTATAATATTATTACGCCGAAAAAAATTGAACCCCCGTCAACCAAGTGTATATACAAAATCACCTGAGTGTTCCATAAAAATTTAAATTTAAACGCGATACCGGCCACATATCATGAACTGAAATATTTTTACAGCCTATCCCCGTCCATGAGTTTAAATTTAGACTATTAATATAGTAAAGAAATTAAAATACGGCGTCGGTGCGTCGGCGTAATCTAGAAGGTCGTGGCTCTGAGAGAGCCCACCCCCACCCTCAACCAACTAGGTTTCACTAGGGTTTCCAACCCCCGGTCGTATTGTATGTAACGTCGAGCGTTCGGCGTTTACATTACCCCACCCCCCCTCGCTGTATACAAAAACGGCCCTTCTCATATCGAGTTTCGTGACGGTGAGTAGACGTTTTCGACTTTAATCAATATCGCTTTATATATCTGGTCCACGGTCGGGGTAACGGAATCGGGACCTTTCTGTGTAGTTGAGGTTTAGGGGTTGGGCGGGGGCTAAATTCGATCAGTCCGTACGTACCCGTTTATTAATTTCTGACTTAAAGGACCAATTTAAAAATTTTCCGACGTGTCGCGTCTCCAAATCGAAACTTTACCGACCCGGTTTCCATCAATTTATCGAATTTTCTCCTCTCGCTCCGTTCGCGCCTCAGCGTTTTACCTTTCGACCCGACGTTTTCTCTTTTTTTTTTCATCCCCTAATTTCAATCGGGGCAAATATATATAAATTTTATTTTCATCCACACCCCAACCACCCCTCCCGTCGGCCGGTATAGATTTCTTGGTCTGCGGTCGGACCCCGCCCACTGTTACCAACCGTAAACGATACGGGTTGGAAATATTGCGTCGGAAAAATTTATTTCTATCGACTATTTAAAAACCGGGGTCCCGAAACTGTTAATTTTCGTCCGTAAACCCTTTATTTTTTTGGGGGGTTTAATTATATTTTACAGACGGGAGAAAATCCTCGCTGTACAGTTTTTCTTTCTGCTAACTCCTCCGTATCGATGTATGGGAACTTTCGCATCCGTCGCCTAATAATAAAATCCGTAAAATTGCCGGAATTTTACGACAATACGCTAGAAACTGGGCCAACGAGGCGGGGAGGGCCCCTCGCCCCCGAACGTGAAAATTGCACCGGTGACGTCATTTCCTGTCTATCGTAGTAGAGAGTGTTATTTGGCCGGCAAATAAATAGTAGAATAGAAAAAAAAATCGGGAACGAGAAATATCTATTCGGTAAGACGATATAGTAACGTGTACTGTTGTATATAATTGTATATAATTCGAAACGTCAACCCCCCGCCGGGCTCTCGGCCAATCGGGTGCGGTTCGATTTCTATCCACATTTGGCCGTAGGCCAATTTTTGGTTTTGTGGCGAAAAAATTTTCGTAGGATTCAAATAAAAAAAAAACAGCCGGGCTTCTCGGCAAATCGCGCAGTATTTCGGTGGCCGTGGTGGGCGTCGGTTCGAATTGTATTGTCACAATCGGTAGTTGTATTATTAGTTGGTGATTATTATCGGTGATTATAGCGCATAGTATATATATATATATATTCGTTTTACGGCTTAACAATAGGTTGATAATAATAATTGGCGTTGGTTGTATATTGAGTATATAAATTGTAGTTTGTAAGTGGGGCGCGGTTGGCAGGACTGGGGTGAGGGGCGGCTGTCCGGCCGGTTCAGGGGCTCTCCCCCAAGATGGCGTTCTTCTGCATATCGCCTCGTCCTTCTCGACGATTTCGGTTTTAATTGAATTTTCATTTTCTCTTTCTCCGCTCGCTCTCTCTCTCTCAGTGTGTGCTCCTTTCGCGCCTCTACTTCTCTCCCACTCTCCCCCCGAGTGTCGACTGTGTGCCTCTCTCAAATCGCCGGGTAAGTAAATCGGCATCCTGGGGTGGGGTAGCCACCCCCCCCCCCCCCCTCCTGCTTATCCCCGTTTATCCCAATTTATCCCCGTTATCCTGTCCCTCCCGTCCAATCAATCCCCGGACAGGTAACAGCCCTCCACCAATTATCCTATTTATGCATCTCAGCCCCTGTTATTTCCCCAATCTCTTCTTCAACCCCCGGCCCTTTCTGGACCCGAATTATCTGTAGCCGATATCGTAATATTTTTTTAAAATAATTTTTCCGATATACCTCCGTTTTGTGGTCTGGGGGGGTGGTGGGACGACGAATACCGCAGGTCGTCGCCTCGCCCCGTCTTCAGTAGCGCCGCCGTGCCTGTCAGTCACTGTACACCGGCACGTTGGACCGTCGCGGTACATAGCGACAGTAGCAGCGACAGGCTGAAGGCGAGGCGATCGGCAACCGGTCCGGCGAGACGGACCTACGATAATTTTTGTGTTACCGCCCCGTCGCCGGTATCGGCCCGGTTTAGAAGACGACGGTGTATTTACCGACACCGACTTATCGACCTCGCTATAGCATCGATCAATCGGTCGTCCGAAAATTCCCCGGACGGCGCCCTTCCGATTCGCTAATTCGGACATTTTGTTCGTCGGGAGCGATAATTTTCCGAATTTATTGTCTTCGTCGTTTTCGGTCAAAGCTCGTACGGCGGCGAGGGATCCGTTTCAATCCGCGCCGGACACACGGGCGTTATCCGTCTTGGATGAAGACCCCCGGGTTAAAGATTTTCATATGCTCGATGTTTTTATAAATTATCCATTTTTCATGAAATGGTGTCACCGTCGTTGCATCTGCTCAAGCGATCCGGCAAATTTTCTCTTCGTTAAATCGTCGCGAACCCCTTACATCGAGCTTCACACAATACGGTCGTCAATATCCACTAATTGACGCGTCGTGGATTATATTTCCGATTACCGTTATATATGTGTATATATATATATATATATATATATTTGACCTAGTATTCGCGGATACTGGAATAATAGGAGGTGTGACGAGAGGGACCGGGTGGGGCTTCTCGCTATTTTGGGGATGAAAATTAACGTCGCTAAGCACAAAAACACATGGAGGAGGTGAAGCGGCTCTCTGTTAAAAAACCACCCCTAAATTAATACTCGTGTTGTAATCCCCACCCCGACAGACACAGATTCTGGCGCTAGCAGACTCATCAAATTGTCAATGGTGTCTTCTATCACGGGCGTATCCATACTTGGCGTCAAATATCACGGAAATCGCGAGTCGGGGCTACCCTAAAGTTGTTGTGAAAAATATTTATAAGCTTCCGGCGTTTGGCGGTAAGTTGGTCGATATTAT
Organism: Lethocerus indicus; assembly: GCA_019843655.1. Classification (NCBI taxonomy): domain Eukaryota; kingdom Metazoa; phylum Arthropoda; class Insecta; order Hemiptera; family Belostomatidae; genus Lethocerus; species Lethocerus indicus. The sequence goes on along the minus strand of JACDQD010000057.1, from coordinate 38,134 downwards.
CGAAAATTATTTGCGGTATTACAATAAGCTATTGAATTGTTGCGAAAGTGAAATTGAAACACGATTTTTGAAACACGATTTTTGGGGGTGGGTTCGAATCGAGGAACAATTTGCGTGGCGGCGAGAAGCTCGGTAGGACTTTTTCGGAAGACTTAACAAAATTTCACGTCAACGGACATTTTTTCATATTTCAGCTATCGCAAACCGTGTCCAGAAGATGACACGCCTATACCGGTATTAGAATTATTAATGAGATCGTTCAATAACTTAAAAAATTTTGTTCAAAGACTGTAATTTGGATTTCAATTAGCTTTCGACTTTTTCATTCATACGTCGTTACAACATATTATATCGTCGTAATGAAACGCAAAATTTTTTTTTGCTACCCCTTAAAGTAGCAATAAGCGCCGCGCTGCCACCCTCCGGCGCAGAGAATATTAGGTCAAATCGATATCCGGCCGGAATATAGCGCTAGTGGAGCTCTGGTTGACCGAATATCGGTATGATTACGAAAACTAAGTAATCGACAATGGACTTTATTCGGTGGTCGATATTTCCGGCGTCGGCGTCAATTCGACTCGAAGAGGTTTAAGACTTTCTCCGTGTCGTCGAGCGGTGGAGCAGCTGTAAATATTAAGCCAATCGTCAATTTACGATCGAGCCATGTCACCACCGACCGTTATAATATATCGGTCGCGACGTATAAGATAAGCTAATCGCGAATTCACCACCGTGCCGGGCGCAATGATTTGTACATATTTTAAGCATGCGTCAGTACATCTTTGCGCGGATAAGCCGTGAAGCGGTTTCGAATGCCAGGTATAAGATAGAGTAGTGTCGAACTGTGATCCGAATCACAATCTTTATTGGGTCATTGTCGATACATGGCAATGTCAGTGTCGACCTCCACTGTAGCGATCGAATCACAAATTCACGATCGACCTCCACCGGACGGGCGTCCTCGGACGCTCCTTAAGATCTTTTAACGAAAAATCAGTTGTTTCAAATATTTTCTATAAATTTCACATATTTGATTTGTCCTTACGTTAAAACTGAAATATATTATCGTCTCCCCGTAGCGGAGCCCTCCTCGAGTTGAAGACAAATTTTAGCGGCTCCGCTCGAGCAGCCCTCAGTCAGGGTTAAAACCAAAAATAAGGGCGTTAATGAATTTTAATAAATTTGTAGTTTTCGTATTTTTATGTAAAAAGTAGTATTTAAAATGTATCTCTATTTTATATCTATTCGATGATTGCCGCCTTAGTATATAGGAAATGTGCTGTTATAAATACTGTGATTATGGCGACAAGCCAATTCTGCTATATATATTGTCGTCGGACTAAAGTAATTACTGCGCAATTCACCCGGCGACAAGTGGCGTTGTACATATTTTAAGTGCGTCTTTGCACAGATAAGCCGCGGTTTCGAATGCAGGTATAAGATAGATTCGGCTTCTCCGCAATGTCCCAGTGTCGAACTGTGGCGATCGAATCACAATAACGCCTTTATTCGGTCATCACGACCTCCACTGTCCTCGGAGAAGCTCCTCGTCTTTTAACGAAAATCTTCGATCGAATTTCCGTGCGCCGTTCTTTAACACTTCATCGGGCGCATACAACTTTTTATGAACCTGTACGAGGTAGAATAACATAGATGCGACGGAAACCGTGTTTAGCTTTTCGCGCATTATTCGACCGATGTCGATGTAATTTCGATAACGAATATTTCACAGAAAAGACCGAATAATAACGTTTGAAGAATCTTATCCGTGCAAAAATGTACCCGTACATTTGTCTACGCGCCACTTGTCGGCGAATTCCGCAATTATACTTAGTTGTGAAAATATTATGTGGTAAAGCGATATTCATCGGCCGCGTAACCGGTGGTTTTTTTTTTTTTTCGGTTGTTGAATTCAATTATTACGAATTCGAAACAAGTTTTTCGGCAATGTCGAAATTTGTGCATTGAAATTGGCAACAATTTGCGTATTTATCTCTAATATTCCCCAATAAGCGATCTGAAGGTTGTGCGAATTTCGTTAAAGCGTAAGTCGGCGGAAGAAGAAAGAAAGAAAAATAAATAACGTCGAGCGCTTATAGGAAATAGAAGCGGCGCGATATTTAAAAGTTTTATTACTTTGACCGTCGTCGTGTATTGTGTTTGTCTGTGTGCGCGTCATCAATTTTTTAGGCCATGTAGCGTAATTCGCTTCGAACGTCGGATAAAAAAAAACAGCGCCCGATTACTCGGTAATCATTTCGACTAGGGTTTATCGCGCGTCGACGTTTTTTCTATTCGTCGATTTATCGACTTAACGGACTCACGGACTGAATCGTAAACAAGATTTCGAGTCGCGATACGCTTTATAAGCGGCGTTTTCGCATTATCGAAATTTGAAGTGGAGAAAGTCGAGCGAACAGAATCGGACAGAAAGCGAAACGAAATTAAAGGAATGGAAAGAACAAAAAGAAACCGATAGACATAACGGAATAACAACAAAGTTGAATATCAAAACTGTGTTTTCGTTGTCGAGGAATTCATATTTATAAAATGAAAAATGATTTTTTGTTACAGTGCGTTAGACATCAGTGTCGATATTTAGTCCGTACGGTTAGCGACATCGTCGCCGGCGACTACTAACTAAAATATTCTATAAAATTAAAATTTTTCCCAGTCTCTCTCTCTCTCCCCGGGGATAACGTGTAAAACGGGGGGGGGGGCATTCCCTCCTCCAGAATCCCATTTCCGGATCACGCTTTCCCCAATCAAAGTAGATCTTATACCCAGTATTTCTATTTATTACGCTTTTATAGATATTGTAAAATCGCTGTATCATCTGTATTAAAATTTATTCTAATGCGTTTATTTTCATTTTTTTTTTTAACCCTTATTCTTTTTAACTTTTAGTTGTGTGTGTGTGTGGCACTTTTTAGATTATTTTAGTTTTTAGATATTTTGCAGTTTTTTTTTTATACCGATCTAAATTGTTCTGCATGTCCTAACGGTATAATAATTACTGTTTTTTTTAATTATTCGTTTTAACGCTTTAATATCGATAGAATGGCATCTTAAATTAGTCACTTATGTTACTTTTATCGTTGGAAATATTTTTAAATTATTGTTAATTAATTATTTTACCGCATAAAGCTAATAATTGCACTATGTAATATATTGGTCTTACCATATATGAATTTATGACTTTTTGAACAGATTTTATGTTTTCGATCAACAACACGGACTGTCGAAAAAATCGAAACTTTTCTTTTTTTTTTACCGCTTTCCGAGAAATAGTTCTCAACTGTGTCTTTATTCGACGTTTTAAATTTAAAATATTACAGGTAAGTCGATACAATTTTATCTCTATTCGAATTGTCGATTCTGTTAGGACGGTGAACAATATTCATTTTTTTTCGGATAAAAATGGAGAAATGTACCCGTTTTTTTTCTTTTTCCTCTTTTCAAGCTCCGTAAAAGACGGAGCTCGGCCGTTTTACATGGACATTGTATTCTATACCGGAATAGATAGATTTCAATTTAAATTTTGAAACTAATATATAATTTATTTCTGTAAACAGAGTCCAGTACTAAGTAGATTTCCCCCATTATATTCATAAACAGAGTTTTTCTTTTCTGAAACCTTTCAATGGTGCCTCAATCGGACCAAGAGTGTCGGCGCATTTTCCTTCTTTTAAATGTATTTTTCACCATTAAATAAGAAAAAAATTCCTGTAAAATTGTAAATGTCCGTTAGTCGTTGTTTGCCCGCAGTCAGCATCTGGTATCGAATGTCTGGTAATATCGGATTTTTCTCCATTTTTGCCCCGACTCGGCATTTTTCCTCCTCCACCGAAAGAAGGTGGAAAATGTTATATAACTTTCTTCGGTAAGCACATTTTCAACCCTCCGTTAACGCTGGGTTTTATTGCTTCTTCGGTCGGTCCAAATTTCTTCGTCGATTAATCGTTCTTCGGAAGTTCCCTTGCGGAAGAGGAGATTCATGAAAAGGTATGAAAGTTTCATTTTTTTTTCATAAAAATCTTCTCCGATTTTGAGTCAAAATTGGTCCCCCCAAAGTGAGCTATATAAAGGAAAGTCGAAAAATTGAAAATTTTATTTTTTTTGGAAAATTCTCCTACAATTTGTCCAATATTCGGTACAAAAATTGGTCCCCAAATTGAGAGTTACATTTGGCCCTGAAACGGCTGGTCGAAAATTGAAAATTTCATTTTTTTCAAAATTGCCCCCCAAAGTGAGGAGCTACACCTGCCCTATATAAAGGAAAGTTGAAAAATCGAAAATTTAATTCGAATTTTTCAAAAATTTTGAGAATTTTGAGATTAATCGTTTCAAGTAGAGGAAAGATTGAAGGTATAAATTTTATTGGGCAATTTTATACTGGCGAATTGTTGAATTTCAACTCAAATATACAAAACTCATGTCGGAGTATACTGTGTGGTGGTTGTCGCGGATTCTGTCTTTTTTCGGAAAATATCGATATATAAGGCGATTTTTCGTTAATTTTATAATAAATCACGCTGTTGTACGCTTGTAATGCATTTTTGTAATGTATTTTAAATTGACTCTATCCGAGAGGATAGACGATAGGGTGGAGATTCGTTGGCGATATATATATATATATATATATATATATATATATATATATATAAAATGTATAAAAGTTAAGAAAGGTCTGTTTCATCAACAAATAAAGTAGAAATACGGTCAGTACACAATGTTAAAGAGTGGGCGGTGTTGTTGAGAGTATGAATACTTTTTTTTCATACATGTACTATATAAAACGAAGTAAATGGACAGAAACGGTGGCTTAATAAATATACTACACGTATCGATTATTCAACTGAGGTATTTTACACGCGCTGATTTTAGCCGCTCACCAATTTTCGATTTTCACCACTTAAGGTGGTATATATATATATATATATATAAATAAGAGTATGTGCGTGTATAGATAAGCCTAGTTGTTATCACTGGAATCGAGCTTATCTCTCTCTCTTCCTTTCTTTATATTATGCTGGGCGACATATATATATATATATATATATATATATATATATATATATATTAACCGTTTCCGTCGCATTATTTTTTATTTTCGCAAAGTTGGTATAACGCTCCATTTTTTTTTACTGGCTCTAAACTATCAGCTGTGAAATGGGGGTTGTTCTTTTATCAGGGTCGCCAACTTAACTTTATTCTGCCAGAAATTTTGAATAATTTTCAAAATATTTTTCTGTTTTTGTCTAACGGGGGTATTTATTCGGTTTAGCGATTTAATAGCGGTCTCTTTTGATTATCGGTTGTTGGAGAGGCGCAACAGAAGACGAAATATACAAAAGAAAAACTTTCATCTTGAAATGGCGCTAAGTGGGTCAGTGGTGTCCTGTGCCGGTTGGGGTATAGGTCGGGTTTTTTACCGTTAATTCAGTTTTACCTCTCTGACGTCCGATACGTTTCCCCACTACCACTTTACCACTACCATTATTACCGCCGCCCCACTCTAAATGCCGGCCAGTAACCTCCTCCTCCTCCTCCTCCTCGTCTTCGTTCATCACACTTCATCCAGTGTCCGCCACAGCCCCGTATCATCTTCATATATATATATCTCCCAGGTAAGATACGTTTTCTCCTCTCAACTATATTATCCCGGCCACTTTTACCCTAAAATCTGGGCCCCAAAAACTGACTCCGTCATCCTCCTCCTCTTCATTCATCTTCCGCTGTCCCATTTCCGGCAAAAGGGGACGCCAGAGAGGAATTTCTGTCAACGTTTTATTTCATTTCTTACTTCGGAACCCGTTGCCGCCGCCCCCCCCTCATCGTAGCCCGAGAGGGAAAATTTCGGTCGAGGGAAATTTTGTCAGTTTTTTTTCTTCCCTCCACCAATTCGGAAAAGCGTCGATATACGTTTACAATTAAAAAAATTCTTTTTGTATATATTTTTTAAAGTGACCGCCTTCAATTCAGACCCGTTGGCGCCCCCCCTTATCGTAGCCCGAGAGGGAAAATTTCGGTCGAGGGAAATTTTGTCATTTTTTTTCCCTCTACCAATTCGGAAAAGCGTCGATATACGTTTACAATTTTTAAAAAAAATTTATTTTATATATTATTTAAAGTGTCCGTCTTCAATTCGGAACCCGTTGGCGCCCCCCCTCATCGTAGCACGAGAGGGAAAATTTCGGTCGAGGGAAATTTTGTCAGTTTTTTCTTCCCCCACCAATTCGGAAAAGCGTCGATATACCTTTACAATTTTTTTAAAAAATTTTTTTATATATTATTTAAAGTGTCCGTCTTCAATTCGGAACCCGTTCTGGCGCCCCCCTCATCGTAGCCCGAGAGGAAAAATTTCGGTCGAGGGAAATTTTGTCAGTTTTTTCCCTCCACCAATTCGGAAAAGCGTCGATATACCTTTACAATTTTTATATATTATTTAAAGTCCGTCTTCAATTAATTAGCCCGAGAGGAAAATTTTAATTTTGTCATTCCACCAATTCGAAAAGCGTCGAGTGTCCGTCTTCAATTCGGAACCCGTTCTAGCGCCCCCCTCATCGTAGCCCGAGAGGGAAAATTTCGGTCGAGGGAAATTTTGTCATTTTTTTCCCCTCCACCAATTCGGAAAAGCGTCGATATACCTATACAATTTTTAAATTTTTTATATATTATTTAAAGTGTCCATCTTCAATTTGGACCCGTTCTGGCGCCCCCTCATCTTAGCCGAGAGGGAAAATTTCGGTCGGAGGAAATTTTGTCAGTTTTTCTTCCTCCACCAATTCGGAAAAGCGTCGATATACCTTTACAATTTTTTATATATTATTTAAAGTGTCCGTCTTCAATTCTGAACCCGTCCGGCGCCCCCTATCTTAGTCCGAGAGGGAAAAATTTCGATGGAGGGAAATTTTGTCAATTTTTTTTTCCCCCTCCACCAATTCGGAAAAGCGTCGATATACGTTTACAATTTAAAAAAAAAAATTTTTTATATATCATTTAGAGTGCAGCTACCATCTAAGGCTGTGTATTGCAGGGCGAAATTGGCCAAATTGCGGTTAAATTATTTTTCTCTATTTTTTTCCTAGTTTTTTTCCAAAATTCTAGAGTTGGACAGTTTCGGTGTTAATTGGTGCGTGCGGAGCGTAAATTTGGCCCCCGTCTGTTTGTCTGTCTGTCCGCCTCCAATTGTAGTGACAAGGCCGGCTCCTCCTAATGGGCGGTCAGTTGGTCGGTCAGTTTCGGGTCAGTTGGCCGGAGCTGCTCGGCCCCGATTATTATATTATGGCCAATTAGCGTGCCGTCCTCTCATCTCCAACAATTCTCTGTTCCAAGACGGGACAGACCTCATCATCATTCGTCGTCGTCACCGTCACCGTCACCGTCGTCGGCCGAAAATCAGTTCTGACGGCGTCAGTTACCCCAAGACCGTTTTCTGCCGGCTAAAATACGCGTTAATAAAATCGTTTCGAACGCAGTTTTTACCTAATTGTCGGGCCGCCTCCTAGGAGACACACTTTAGGGAGATAAAGTTGAAATTATCCAATATTTGTTGTAGATTAGCGCCGTCTCCGGGTTTCAATTGGGCCGACGGGACGACAAATAGGGAAATATCGTTTCTGGTATAATCTCTTCGTTTTACCGAGAAATGCCGAGAGTAATATTTGTATTATCGATTCGATGTTTGAGAAGAGGAAATAAAAAAAAAACACCTAAAAGCTTTATTGACCGATTCCCGTCGGTTATCTACATATATATATATATATATATATATATATATAGAAAGAGAGAAAGAGACGATTATGTAGGTGAAATTAAATGTAAAATAAAAAATAACGTTATATAGGAATGATAATAAGATATTGTCCAATCGGGGGAAATTTTCAATAATTCGGTTGGCAACACTTGTCATATAAGCGGAAACTATTTGTATCTTTCAGTTGTATCGGACGGAAAAGCGAATAGAGCGGAGCTGAAAAACAAAAAACTCTCGGATTCGGGAATAATTTATATTCCCGGATTTCCGGGATTTTTAAATTTCCCCTGTTTATCCCGTTTAAGCCGGCGCCGATAAGCCGTTATCACTGGGGCCGGTGTTGGCTTTAAAGCTTAAAATCGTGTTGGAAAAAGTAGTCGAGTGGATGGGGAGGAAATACCGTTGGGTCTAATTGAAATTTATCAATTTTTCACCCATCGACGGCCAATTTCTCCGGCCGGATATTTCGTGAAAATAACAAATTTTCGACCCGATTTCGTCGTACCACTTGTGGACCGAATACGGGACAAATCGGGGCAACATTTTGGGAAAAAATGAAATTTTCGATTTTTCACCCGCCTTTTATGGGCCAAATGTACCTCACTTTGGGGACCAATTTTGACCGAAAATGGGAGAAATCGGAGGAGAATTTTCCAAAAAACCAAATTTTCGATTTTTCAATTTTCCTCTACAGGGCAAGTGTAGCTCACTTTGGGACCAATTTTGACCGAAAATGGGACAAATCGGAGGAGAATTTTCCAAAAAACCAAATTTTCGATTTTTCAATTTTCCTCTACAGGGCCAAGTGTAGCTCACTTTGGGACAAATTTAGGAGAATTTTCGAAAAAAAAAAATTTTCGATTTTTAACCCACCTTTAATGGGCCAAATGTACCTCACTTTGGGGACCAATTTTGACCGAAAATGGGACAAATCGGAGGAGAATTTTCCAAAAACCAAATTTTCGATTTTTCAATTTTCCTCTACAGGGCCAAGTGTAGCTCCACAGGAGAATTTTCGGATTTTCACAAATGTAGCTCACTTTGGGACCAATTTTGACCGAAAATGGGACAAATCGGAGGAGAATTTTCCAAAAAACCAAATTTTCGATTTTTCAATTTTCCTCTACAGGGGCAAGTGTAGCTCACTTTGGGACCAATTTTGACCGAAAATAGGAGAATTTTCCAAAAAAACAAATTTTCGATTTTTCAATTTTCCTCTACAGGGCCAAGTGTAGCTCACTTTGGGACCAATTTTGACCGAAAATGGGAGAAATCGGAGGAGAATTTTCCAAAAAACCAAATTTTCGATTTTTCAATCTACAGGCAAAGTTAGCTCACTTTGGGACAAAGGGAATTTTCCAAAAAAAAAAAAAAATTTTCGACCTTTTTATTTTTCTTTGGGCCAATTTACAGGGGCAGAGTGTAGCTCACTTTTGGGAAAATGAGAAATTTTCCGGAGGAGCCAAAATCTCACTTTGGGGACCAATTTTGACCGAAAATGGGACATCGGAGGTAGAAATTTTCGATTTTCAATTTTCCCTTACACCAAGTTGTAACTTTGGGACCAATTGGGACAAATTTGGACGAATTTTTTTTCGATTTTAAACCTTTTCAAATGTACCTCACTTTTGGGACCAATTTTGACCGAAAATGGGAGAAATCGGAGGAGAATTTTCCAAAACAAATTTTCGAATTTTTTCAAAAACCAAATTTTCCGATTTTTCAATTTTTTATACAGGGGCAAGTGTAGCTCACTTTGGGACCAATGACCGAAAATGGGACAAATGGGACGATTTTTAACCCACCAGAAAATGGGGGATTTTTCAATCAAGTGTAGCTCACAAAACAAATTTTCAATTTTTACAGGGCAAGTGTAGCTCGGGCCGATTTAGGGGCAACCAAATTTTCGATTTTTCAACTTTTCTCTACAGGCCACTTTGGGAATCCAAAACCTCGATTTTCAATTTTCCCTACCTCTTTGGGACTGACCGAAAATGGACAAATGGAATTTTCCAACAAAACCATTTCGATTTTCAATTTTCCTTACAGGCAAATTGTAGCTCACAGAATTTTCCAAAAAACAAATTTACAAATTTAGGAGAATTTTCGGAATCGATGACCAAAATTTTCAATTTTCCTCTACAGGGGCAAGATTTTAGGAGAATTTTCGAAAAAATTTTCGATTTTTAACTTTCCTTAACAAATTGTACTCACTCCTTTGGGGACCAATTTTATGGGCCAAATGTACCTCTGGGCATTTCACTTTGGGACCAATTTTGACCGAAAATGGGACAAATCGGAGGAGAATTTTCCAAAAAAAACAAATTTTCGATTTTTCAATTTTCCTCTACAGGGGCAAGTGTAGCTCACTTTGGGACAAATTTAGGAGAATTTTCGAAAAAAAAAAAAATTTTCGATTTTCGACCCGCCGTTTCAGGGGCAAGTGTACCTCACTTTGGGACCACTTGTGGACCGAATATGAGAGAAATCGGGGAATATTTTTCAAAAAAAATGAAATTTTCAATTTTCAAAAAAATTTGGGAATTTTTTATTGACACGTGTATATTTTTCACGCGTTTGTATTTGACACGATTCATCTACTGTCCCTGAGGTGATCCCTCTCTCTGGTGGGGACTGGACGGAAATCCGGGAAATCTCTGGAATCCCTGGATTGCGGTCGATCTCCCGTTGGAACTCCAGGATACATCTATACCGTTTCAGTATCGCCCTTTGTATACTGTGTCAGTTTGTTACCTTAGGCCAATTTCTATGTCCCTTTCAGTAACGGCGGCCTTCTTAAGAGTCCATATATATATATATATATATATATATATATATATATATATATATATATATATATATATATATATATATACACAAAAAGAGAGTGGTCCAAAAAAATGTATCCACCGTTTAACAGTCCATAACTCGGAAACTAATTGACTAAGTTGTCCCCTTTTTTCGGTGAAAGTGTAGCTTAAAGTCCAACTTAAAGATATATATAGCTGTAGGTGTTCGAAATTGTCCACCATTACTAACATCCACAAACTTTAACTATACCTGAAATTGACCTCGTACAGAAACTATATCTATATACAGAGGTGGTCCAAAAAAATGTATCCACCGTTTAACAGTCCATAACTCGGAAACTAATTGACTAAGTTGTTCCCTTTTTTTGGTGAAAGTGTAGCTTAAAGTCCAACTTAAAGATATATATAGCTGTAGGTGTTCGAAATTGTCCACCGCTACCAACATCTACAAACCTTAACTATACCTGAAATTGACCTCGTACAGAAACTATATCTATATACAGAGGTGGTCCAAAAAAATGTATCCACCGTTTAACAGTCCATAACTCGGAAACTAATTGACTGAGTTGTCCCCTTTTTTTGGTGAAAGTGTAGCTTAAAGTCCAACTTAAAGATATATATAGCTGTAGGTGTTCGAAATTGTCCACCGTTACTAACATCCACAAACTTTAACTATACCTGAAATTGACCTCGTACAGAAACTATATCTATATACAGAGGTGGTCCAAAAAAATGTATCCACCGTTTAACAGTCCATAACTCGGAAACTGATTGACTAAGTTGTCCCCTTTTTTCGGTGAAAGTGTAGCTTAAAGTCCAACTTAAAGCTGTAGGTGTTCGAAATCAAGGTCACCATTATTGACATCCACACAGTGAGAGAGAGAAACGATGCAGCCCAACTGCACCACCTCAACTACTGACTGCACAACGTGTCCAGTTCGGGATATTTGCACGTGAATATACAGGATGGATGGATTCTCCAATGTGGCTTTTGTGTCGTCACAAAAATGAGACACAGCTAAGTCTCAATCAGTTTCCAAGTTGTGGACTTTAAACGGTGGATACATTTTTTTGGACCACTCCCCTATATATATATATATTGAATCGTGGACAATATAAATTGGATAGGATTGTCCTCCAATCTTCGTGACGATGACCTAAGTCGGGCTCCAAAAAACTGGGTCACCGGGTCATCCACCTCTTCACCAAGTACCGTTACTTCTTCTTCTTCTTCTTCTCTTCAACACGGACACTGACACAGACACTGAACAATCAGTTAGTGTAACGGGATAAATTCTCTCCCGGTGAGCGGGAATATATCGTTTTACGTATATATAATACAGATATACAGTGGGGTTGTATAAAATTGAGCGTGTTTACCGTAAACTCCGGTAATTGTACCGTTAACGGAGGAGAAGAAGTAAGTGGCTGTGATGCAACCGCGTGCCGCAGGCTAATTAAATACGTCCACGTGGACCTCCTAATTATATTATACCGCGAAGTTTTATTTGACCTAATTAATTGAAAAGAGGGAGGGAGGGAGAGAGATGAGAGAGGAGAGAGAGAGAGAGAGAGAGAGAGAGAGAGAGAGAGAGAGAGAGAGAGAGAGAGAGAGAGATGGGAGAGAGAGAGAGGGAGAGAGAGAGAGAGAGAGGGGAGAGAGAGAGAGAGAGAGGGAGAGAGAGAGAGAGAGAGAGAGAGAGAGAGAGATGGGAGAGAGAGAGAGAGAGAGAGAGACTATATGAGAGAGAGTAGAGAGAGAGAGAGGAGAGAGAGATTGGGAGAGAGAGAGAGGGAGAGAGAGAGAGGAGAGAGAGAGAGAGAGAGAGAGAGAGAGAGAGAGAGGAGAGAGAGAGAGAGAGTAGAGGGTAGAGAGAAGAGAGTAGAGAGAGAGAGAGAGAGAGGGAGATGAGAGAGAGAGAGAGAGAGAGAGAGAGAGAGGATACATATATATATAATTATACTTACATATATATATATATATGGATAGAGAGAGAGACGGAGAGGAGAGAGGAGATAGAGAGTTGAGAGAGAGGAGAGAGCCGCCCCCAAGTTTTCATGGGGACCACTTTGACCCTCTAAATCTGGATCAAAACTGTATTTCACTTTCGATATTAGAATTTTGAAAAAGTTAATCTCTACTATAATAAAACCACTGTTGACTGAATACGGACAAAATCTAAGGAGAATTTTCGAAAAAATTTTCAATTTTCTCTACAGGGCCAAGTGTAGCTCACTTTGGGGACCACTTTTGACCCCTGAATAAGGGGACAAATCGGAGGAGAATTTGAGAGGTAGCCCTCACTTTGACCACTTTGACCCCGAATACGGACAAATCTAAGGAGAATTTTCGAAAAAAAATTTTCAATTTTCTCTTCTACAGGCCAAGTGTAGCTCACTTGGGGACCACTTCGACCCTGAATAAGGGGACAAATCGAGGAGAATTTTGAAAAAGAAAATTTTCAATTTTTATTTTCCCTCTACAGGGCCAAGTGTAGCTCACTTTGGGACCACTTTGACCCCTGAATACCGGACAAAATCTAAGGAGAATTTTGAAAAAAATTTTCAATTTTCCCTCTACAGGCCAAGTGTAGCTCACTTTGGGGACCACTTTCGACCCCGAATAAGGACAACCGAGGAGAATTTTGAAAAAAGAAAATTTTCAATTTTTCAATCCTCTCTACAGGGCCAGAGTAGCCCTCACTTTGGGGACCACTTTTGACCCTGAATAAGGGACTAAATCTACGAGGAGAATTTTCGAAAAATAAAATTTTCAATTTTCAATTCCTCTACAGGGCCAGAGTAGCCCTCACTTTGGGGACCACTTTTGACCCTGAATAAGGGACTAAATCTACGAGGAGAATTTTCGAAAAATAAAATTTTCAATTTTCAATTCCTCTACAGGGCCAAGTGTAGCTCACTTTGGGACCACTTTTTGACCCGAATAAGGGACAAAATAGAGGGAGAATTTTGAAAAAAAATTTTCAATTTTTCAACTTTCCTCTACAGGGCCAAGTGTAGCCCTCACTTTGGGACCACTCTTTGACCCCGAATAGGGGACAAATCGGAGGAGAATTTTCGAAAACCAAATTTTCAATTTTTCAATTTTCTCTACAGGGCCAGTGTAGCCCTCACTTTGGGACCACTTTCGAGGAGAATTTTGAAAAGAAAATTTTCAATTTTCAATTTTCTACAGGGCCAAGTGTAGACTGACCCTGAATAAGGGGACAAATCGGAGGAGAATTTTTTCGACAAAAACCAAAATTTTTCTTTATGTGGGCCAAACCTACCCCAAAATTGGGACCGCCCTGTTGACCCAGTGTCCGTGGTGGAATTTACGAGCTAAATAGTGTCAGTGTCTGTGTCAGTGTCTGTGTGTGTAAAGGATGTCGCGGCTGCCGCGATGATCTCATTCATCAGCGTCGCGGCGCTCCGCCACCGGCGCGTCCTAATAAATAAGAAGTGTCCGCCGCGTTCCGTTACAATTCCAAACGTGTCTTTTCCTTTTTTCTTTTCTTTTCTTTTCTTTTTCTGGTTTCTAGGACACACTGACCTCATCACACGCCCAGACACAGACAAAGACACAGACACAGACACTGACAAATCCAGCAATTTTTTCTTTACGGACGCAGAGCTTTTTCTGATACGGCGATTTTTCATTTTTGAAACAATTTTATGATTATTACACTATTTTCCCCGTGTCATTTACCCGTGTTAAAAAATTGACTTTCGTCGAAAAATACTGTCGAAAAACCCCTTATCGGACAGTTTCGAAACTTGAGTTATATATAGGTGGGGGTGGGAACTATGCAATTGTGCCGAATTCACCGGCGACAAAAACACACAAAAGTGTCGTTTTAGCGTATTTTTAAGTGCGACATGTTCTTCAACATCTTTTCGCGCCCATACAATCCGTAGATGATCTCTAATACAGGTTGAAGATATATTGAGTTTCTAATCAATGTCCTCTGTCCAATAATGACCTTTATTTTCGGGGTCGTCGTCGTCGACCTCGACCTCCAGCACTTTTTCGCAACGGAATTTCGCGTAATTTCGTACACCGAAAGTTCAGTGTCACACAGAAGATAGATGTTGTTGAACTGACGCACTTAAAAATGTGCTACAACGGCACTTGTTGTCGGGGCGATGACTTATCCCCAATTGCACTTAGTCGCCGGCCCCTATATATATATATATATAACTCAAGTTTCGAAACTATCCGATTCGGTTTTTCAACACTTGGTTGCCCCCTGCCCCCGGACCCGATATAATCACGAAAAACTCTCTTGTCGTTGAGAGTTCAAAAAAGGGAAAAGCTCAAGGAAGGGTTTTTTTATATAGGGGGTTTTTTTACCGGGAAAGTCAAAAATCCGGCCGTTGGGACAGTTTTTGACACTGTAGGGGTCTTGAGTTGAACAAAAAGACCTCGACACTTTCTCTCTCTTTTCTCTTTCTCTCTGCACTTTGCACTGCGCTTGATTGACTCGCGTATTGTGGGTAACCCGCGTGATCGACATTTTTCAGTTTGGAATTCATTTTATTTTGTTGGATTTTTCTTCTAAAAATTAGACTCACTATTGGAGTGCTGAAAATGGCATCTTTTGGCTTAAAAAATGGCTTATTCTGAGAGCTTGTGGGGCTAATGGCCGTTTTTTTGGGATAAAAATGTTTGAAAAATGGCCTTTTGTGGGGCTAAGAACGGCCTTTGTGGGGCTAAGTGTGGCCGTTTTTGGGGGTTAAAAATGGCATTTTGGTGCTAAAATGGCCTTTTTGTGGGGCTAAGAACGGCCTTTGTGGGGCTAAGTGTGGCCGTTTTGGGGAGTGGAGGGGGTTTAAAAAATAGCTTTTTGGTGCTAAAATGGCCTTTTGTGGGGGCTAAGAACGGCCTTTGTGGGGCTAAGTGTGGCCGTTTTTGGGGGAGGGGGTTTAAAAATGGCTTTTGGTGCTAAAATGGCCTTTTTTGAGGGGCTAAGAACGGCCTTTGTGGGGCTAAGTGGTGGCCGTTTTTTGGTGGAGGGGGGAGGTTTAAAAAATAGCATTTGGTGCTAAAAATGGCACTTTAGGGGGTGGGTGTGAAAAAATCTTAAAAATTCCCTCAAGACCAAAAAAATATCTTAAAAATGGCACTTTTTGGTACAGCTAATTGAATAAAGTGACAAAATAAATAAAACTACTGTGTCCACTCTCTGTTCAATTAGTGAAGTAAAACAGTGGAAAGAAAAAATATTTTATTATATATATATATATATATATATATATATATATATATATATATATGTGTTTTTATCGGGAAAGTGAAAAATCCAGTCGGTAGGACAGTTTGAAACGTGGAAAAATGTATAATAAAGTGTGGCCGTGAATGGCCTAGATAAGGGAGTAGAACGAAAAGACCTTGACACTGTATCTCTTTCTCTTTCTCTCTTTCTTTCTCCTGGAGAAAGTAGAACTGACCCATTGCGGTACACTTACCCACATACCGGTATCGTCGTCCGCCAGCAAATTAATTTCAGTTATACTATTTGGCAAGGGTCCCGGATGCCCTTAGTACCTCAGTGGTGGCATCTTGTGGAAGTGCCACTAAAGTGGCCCCTAGTGCCTCAGTATCATCTTATTGAATGGCCACTATAGTGGCCTGTGTAATACCTCAGTATCATCTTATCGTGAAAGGGGCCACTATAGTGGCCTGTTAACACCTCAGTGGCATCTTTGTTGAAGGCCACTATAGTGGCCAGTGGCTATAGTACCTGAGTGGCATCTGTAGAAGGCCACCATAGTGGCCTAGTACCTCAGTGGCATCTTTGGAAGTGCCACTAAGTGGCCCCTAGTGCCTCAGTAGTCATCTTGTGAAAGGCCACTATAGTGTTCGTACCTCAGTGGCATCTTGTGGAAGGCCACTATAGTGGCCCCTAGTACCTCAGTGGCATCTTGTGAAAGGCCACTATAGTGTTCGTACCTCAGTGGCATCTTGTGGAAGGCCACTATAGTGGCCCCTAGTACCTCAGTGGCATCTTTGAAGGTGCCACAGTGGGTAGTACCTCAGTATCATCGTATTGAAGGGCCACTATAGTGGCCCCCTCAGTGGCATCTTATTGGAAGGGGCCACTATAGTGGCCTGTAATACCTCAGTATCATCTTATTGAAGGGGCCACTATAGCGGCCTGTAATACCTCAGTATCATCTTATTGAAGGCCACTATAGTGGCCTGTAAACCTCAGTGGCATCTTATTGAAGGGCCACTATAGTGGCCTATAGTACCTCAGTATCATCTTATCGAATGGGCCACTATAGTGGCCCCTAGTACCTCAGTATCATCTTATTGAATGGGCCACTATAGTGGCCTGTAATACCTCAGTATCATCTTATCGAATGGGCCACTATAGTGGCCCGCAATACCTCACGTATATTGTGTCGTCAACCAAAAAAATTGTCGAATTCACCACCGACAAGCGGCGTTGTACATATTTTTATATCGACATTTTTGCGCAGATGAGATTGTTCGATACTCTCATTATTCGGTCGTTTCCTAAAACGCTCTGTATCGAACGTTAAATTGATTTCGTTAAAAGACGAGGATCGCTCCGAAAGGGACGTCCGGTCTGGAGGTCGAATGAAGGCACTGGGACGTTGGAGATTAAGCCGGAATGTATCTTTATACTTGGGAATATTATTTTGGACGTATTTTCTCAATTTTCCCTCTTGTTTCAGGTCCTCCGGTATATAGTATATATATATATATATAGAGAGAGATAGAGAGCGAGGGGAAGCTGGGCGGCGGTAACGGAGCGATAGTAGCGACAGTGGGAGCATGGATGAGGTCGGTAGGTGGCCGCCACTATCCCAACCAGCAGCAGTAACAGTAGTAGCAGCAGCAGTAGTAGCAGTAGTAGCGGCTGGAGAAGAGCCGGGGGAGAGCAACGGCCAACAACAACAACAACAACAATAGTAGACTCGGAGATCGAATTGAGAAGGAGGACGATGTCTTTGGAGGAGGAGGAAGGCGACGTTAGCCGTTTCTTCGATGGGAGATCGGTGTTCGTGACCGGCGGTACCGGTTTTATGGGCAAAGTGCTCGTCGAGAAATTGCTGTGGGCGTGCCCCGACATCAAGAACATCTACCTGTTGATGCGACCGAAGAGGGGACACGACGTTGCGCAGAGGCTGGTACAACTCCTCAACGCACCCGTAAATATATAAACACCTTCATTAAATACTCTCCTATATATATATATATATATATAAGCTAAGGTACATTTATCGGAATCGCGACAAGCTGCTTATGAGACGGAAATATTTGTCGGTGCCTATCAAAATAAAATGCACGACATCTCGAGAAGAAACCGCAATTATTCAGTTGCCAACCTCCCGATATACGGAGTGGTCCAAATAAATGTATCCACCGTTTAACGGTCCATAACTCGGAAACTAATTGACTAAGTTGTCCCCTTTTTTTTGGTGAAAGTGTAGCTTAAAGTCCAACTTAAAGATATATATAGCTGTAGGTGTTCGAAATTGTCCACCGTTACTAACATCCACAAACTTTAACTATACCTGAAATTGACCTCGTACAGAAACTATATATATATATATATATAGTTGAGTGGTCCAAAAATGTATCCACCGTTTAACGGTCCATAACTCGGAAACTAATTGACTAAGTTGTCCCCTTTTTTTGGTGAAAGTGTAGCTTAAAGTCCAACTTAAAGATATATCATAGCTGTGGGTGTTCGAAATTGTCCACAAACTATACCTGAAATTGACCTCGTACAGAAACTATATATATATACAGTTGAGTGGTCCAAAAAAATGTATCCACCTTTTAACGGTCCATAACTCGGAAACTAATTGACTAAGTTGTCCCCTTTTTTTGGTGAAAGTGTAGCTTAAAGTCCAACTTAAAGATATATATAGCTGTAGGTGTTCGAAATTGTCCACCATTACTAACATCCACAAACTTTAACTATACCTGAAATTGACCTCGTACAGAAACTATATATATATAGTTGAGTGGTCCAAAAAAATGTATCCACCGTTTAACAGTCCATAACTCGGAAACTAATTGACTAAGTTGTCCCCTTTTTTTGGTGAAAGTGTAGCTTAAAGTCCAACTTAAAGATATATATATAGCTGTAGGTGTTCGAAATTGTCCACCGTTACTAACATCCACAAACTTTAACTATACCTGAAATTGACCTCGTACAGAAACTATATCTATATACAGAGTGGTCCAAAAAAATGTATCCACCGTTTAACAGTCCATAACTCGGAAACTAATTGACTAAGTTGTCCCCTTTTTTTGGTGAAAGTGTAGCTTAAAGTCCAACTTAAAGATATATATAGCTGTGGTTGTTCGAAATTGTCACCGTTATTAACATCCACGGACAGAAACGATGCAGCCCAACTGCAGCACCGACTCTACTGACTGCACAACGTGTCCAGTTCGGGATATTTGCACGTGAATATACAGGACGGTTGGATTCTCCAATGTTCATCCAATTGTGTCGATACAATAATGAGACACAACTCGGTCTCAATCAGTTTGCAAGTTGTGGACTTTTAAACGGCGGATACATTTTTTTGGACCACTCCTATATATATATATATATATATATATATATATATATATATATATATATATTGAATCGTGGACAATCTGAATTGTGGATAGGATTGTCCTCCAATCTTTGTGATGATGACCTAAGTCGGGTTCCAATAACCGGGGTCACCGGTCATCCACCTCTTCACCAAGTAACGCATCTTCTTCTTCCTCGCTCTTCAACACAGACACTGAATATCAGTTAGTGTAACGGGATAAGTTCTCCTCTCTCTCTACGGTAGAGAGAGCATCGGGGAACTTTGTTGTTACATTGTATCGCTTTTTACGATAAATTAAATGTAATCAGGTTCGTGACATTTCTGTCTCCTCTCTCTCAGCCGGGTTTTGCTAGATCGCGGTTTGTCAGCTCGCCGTCTTCAGTAGCGCCCTGTGTCAGTAGTCACTGTCAGCACTTTGGATTTTTTTGGGGCATCCTCACTGCACTGCACTGTCATTTTCACATCTACTGTGACCTACTGAGACACACGGGGCGCTACTGAAGACGGCGAGCGGCCGACAAACCGCCGTCTGGCAAAAGACCAAACAGCGGCGGCGGCGGCGAGAGCACGAACCCACAAAACAAGTAATTTAAACTATAAATTGAGTGATTTATCCGTTTGGTTTCAGCTGTTCGAGAGGCTATGCTGGCGCGACCGGCCAGCCTCGCAGAACGTCCCATCGGCGACATAACAAAGGCCGAATTGGGCATAAGCGTCGCCGACCGAGAACTGTTGAGGACGACGGTATCTGTCGATTCCATTCGGGCGGCGACTGTCAAATTCGACGAGGCCCTCAAACTCAGCGTCACGATCAACATGCTCGGCACAAGGAGGCTGCTCACTCTCTGCCACTCGATGACCAGGCTCGAGGTAAAACACCCCGTTCTATATATATATATATATATATATATATATATATATATATATATATATATATATATGTATCCACCGTTCGCAATCGCCGGATATAAAAGCGTTGTATTGCGTCGTTTCATCCCGTCGGATGACAGAGTCATTTGTACCTATTGTTTAGTCGAGTAAACGCGGCCGCGGCGCACTTTCGAAGCGCTATTTTAAGTACGAAAAAAGTTGACGAGGTTCGACGCCGATGAGCGAAATTAGTATCGAACCGAGCCGGGGCGACACTTTCGACGATCCGTCGACTAAACTCCTCCGGACTTTTGTCTGCGTCGGAGGAAACGCGACACCGTTTATCCTTTGATCGAAAGCCGTCGAGCGTTGGATGAACTTCGAGAATCAATCGACCGTTTAACAGTCCACAACTTGTAAACTGATTGAGACCGAGCTGTGTCTCATTTTTGTGACGACACAAAGCACATTGGATGATGAACATTGGAGAATCCATCCATCCTATATATTCACGTGCAAATATCCCGACTGAACACGGTGTTGCAGTTAGTAGTTGGTGGTGCAAGTTGGGCTGCATCAATTTCTCTGTGGATGTTAATAATGTGACCATTTGATCGAACACCTAGCTATGATATATCTTTAAGTTGGACTTTAAGCTACACTTTCACCGAAAATGAGACACAACTCGGTCAATTAGTTTCCGAGTTATGGACCGTTAAAAGGTGGATACATTTTTTTGGACCACCTCTGTATAGTTTCTGTACGAGGTCAATTTCAAGTATAGTTAAAGTTTGTGGATTTTAGTAACGGTGGACAATTTCGAACACCTACAGCTATATATATCTTTAAGTTGGACTTTAAGCTACACTTTCACCGAAAATGAGACACAACTCGGTCAATTAGTTTCCGAGTTATGGACCGTTAAACGGTGGATACATTTTTTCGGACCGCTCTCTGTGTATGGAATAAGGGCGCTTTCCGAAGGGCCGATATAATTTTAGAAAAAAAAATTTTTTTTTTTACCACTTTACAAGTTTTGATTTAGCGACTCGAAAACAACGTCTCCTTCAATATATATTTTTATCGAGTCGCTGAAAAGTACCGATTTCGATATTTTTAACGCGAAAGAAAAACGGACGTATTAATATTTGAAAACCGTTGAAAATTTGCAATCTAACGATTGTATACGAAAATAAGTCGGTCGTTTTTTTATTCGAATCGCCCCGATAACAAATTTACCGATTTAAGAAATTTCGTAGACGTTTTCGAGTATGAATTTCATAAAATCGAAATATAGGACGGGGTCGAAAATTTACGAAAACTCGTCGAGCTTCTCAGTAGCCCGAACGCGACCAGGAATTTATCGAATTATCAAAAAAAATATTTTTTTTTTTTTTTCCCCGTTTTAAGAACTGTAAAATTGTCGTTCTCCGACATCGAGTGTCATTAGAGCGTGTCGATAGAAAATAAAATTTTTTTTCTATATATATTTTTTTTTTCGATAATATAAAAGCGCTGAATATTTAAGCTATAGTCGAAGTATCGGCTGTCGAATGGTTTTTTTTTTCAATACAGTTGTTGCTAAATTTACCGCAAGAATTGTGGCAAATTGAAATCTTGTATTAATTTCTGAACGCCCTACTATAATATTATCGTTGAATGATATCGGGTAAAATTCACCGATTATCGGCCGATACTCGTCGCCATCCATCCTATTATTGTCCTCCGAAGATGTTTAATAATTTTTTTTTTTCCTTGCCGATCCAGGCTCTGATCCACGTATCGACGGCGTATTGCAACTGCGACAGGGACGAAGTGAACGAGGAAATATATCCGTCGCAGTTCGATCCTGACGACATCATGCACGCCATGGAATGGCTCGACGACGACCTCATTCAGACGTTAACGCCAAAGTAATTATTATATATACACGTTGTAATGTATCGAAGTGGCGCGTCGTACATAGTTTCTAATTACGTCGCGGATAAGATTCTCCGATACGTAAATTCGGTCCTTTCAGCGAAACACACGGTATAAACCGAGCGTTTCCGTTAATTTAAGATACAATATTCGATTTGACATTTCAGAATAACAGCGGAACAATTTCGAAGCACAAAGAAAATCGGATAACTGAAATACAATATTTTTGAATTCTTCTATTTTTATTACAAGTTTAGAGTTCGATTCAATTCGAGATCGGTCGATATTAATGAAAAAAAATCGATAAAAATAACAGTTACTGTTCTTCGGTGATTTTTGGGTCGGATCGATCGAATAATTTATTCAACAAAATTGAATCGAACACAGTTTCGTTTTATAATACGCCGCTAATTAGAATTACCTGAATTACATTTATATTATTATAAACGTCGACTCGTATTTCGTTGTGTAATCGAAAAATTCCATTTCGTGTTATTTCATCGTTGCGGAAATCAATGATACGCCGACGTTTTTATCGCGGAATATCGCGACCGAAAAAATAATTAATACTATGTTGATAATATTAACATAGTATTATAACGGTTAGTAATACCGTTAACAGCGTATTTTATTATTGCGTCTGTTCTTTTCTTTTTCAGACTGATCGGCAAAAACCGAATACGCATATCGCCATTTAAAAGCGCGAATGAGCACATGCTTTTGATGGAGGGCAGAAATTTGCCCGTGGGCCATTGTCCCCCCTTCCCGATCGGTAAGTTCGTTTCTGTCGCTTATTCAAGTCAATTTTTGGTCCACTTTTCGCATACCTCGGTCGCCAGAATCGCTCCTTATTTTCGGATTCAAGCGAGTATTTTATACACAGTCACAAAAATTGACGCTGACGTTTAGGTCGGTGACGTTTTGTCTCCTCTCTCGCTCGCCGGTTCGGTCTTTTTGCTAGATTGGTTTCGTTCGCCATCTTCAGTAGTCACTGTTAGTCACTGATAACATATTTATATATATATATATATATATATATATATATATATATATATATATATATATATATATATATATATATATAGTCATATATACATGTGAAAGTGACTGACACAGGGCGCTACTGAAGATGGGGCGAAGGCCGACAAACCACGGTCTAGCAAAAGACCGCAAACACCGCGCGGGAGAGAGGGAGACAGAAACATCCCCTACAGCATTCCAACCCCTCGCAGACCGCACACAAAACGGATATATTAGAATAAGATAGAACAGCGTGTTTTCGTCGTCGAAAAATATTTTAAAAAACGACGAAAGTTCGATTCGTCACTGGCGCGGTTCGATTGAAATCCTGCGTTAATTTCGGGACGTCCTGTAGAATTGATAGGATGATGTAGGACGGGATTTTCGGGAAGGTGAAGAGTGAGGAAATTGTGTGGCCATCGCCGCTTTAGGACGGGATTTTCGGGAAGGTGAAGAGTGAGGAAATTGTGTGGCCATCGCCGCTTTAGGACGGGATTTTCGGGAAGGTGAAGAGTGAGGAAATTGTGTGGCCATCGCCGCTTTAGGACGGGATTTTCGGGAAGGTGAAGAGTGAGGAAATCGCATGGCCATCGCCGCTTTAGGACGGGATTTTCGGGAAGGTGAAGAGTGAGGAAATTGTGTGGCCATCGCCGCTTTAGGACGGGATTTTTGGGAAGGTGAAGAGTGAGGAAATCGCATGGCCATCGCCGCTTTAGGACGGGATTTTCGGGAAGGTGAAGAGTGAGGAAATCGCGTGGCCATCGCCGCTTTAGGACGGGATTTTCGGAAGGTGACGAGAAGGAGTGAGGAAATGTGTGGCCATCGCCGCTTTAGGACGGGATTTTCGAAGGTGAAGAGTGAGGAAATTGTACATCGCGCTTTAGGACGGGATTTTGGAAGGTGAAGAGAGGAAATTGTGTGGCCATCGCCGCTTTAGGACAGGTGAAGAGTGAGGAAATCGTGTGGCCATCGCCGCTTTAGGACGGGATTTTCGGGAAGGTGACGGGCGACTAAAGTCGATGAGGAAATAGCGTGGCCATCGCCGCTTTAGGACGGGATTTTCGGGAAGGTGACGGGCGACTAAAGTCGATGAGGAAATCGCCCCATCCCGTCCTCCAATTATCGAATGATCGATAATGAAATTATCGAGTTGGATATGTCGGCGTTTATAAATTTTAGACTGTTTGAATTTTCCGTTTTTTCCGACAGTGATTTCGTCGTTGAGGGAACCGATGGCCGGTTGGGTGGACAATTGGAACGGCCCGACCGGCATTATAGCGGCGGCCGGCAAAGGATTCTTCAGATCGATGCTCTGCCACGAATATAAAATCGCCGATCTCGTTCCCGTCGATATAGTCATCAACCTGATGATATGCGCCGCCTGGAGAACGGCAACCACAAGGTATAGTCATTATTATTATTATTATTATTATCGTATATAGACAAAAAAGTCATTGCGTTGTACATATTTTTAAAGGGCGTCGGTACATCTAAACCGTAGGTTACGACTTCTCCGTAATGTCCCGGTGTCGAACTATGACCTTTATTCGGGGATGCCGGTAACCCGGCGGTCGCGTCAAAACCGGTTACGCCGATATATATATATATATTGTTTTGCGCTGTTGCAGGTCGAACGGTATAGTGGTGTACAACTGTTGTACCGGTCAGAAGGCGCCGATAACTTGGAAAGAGTTTGTGACTCAGTGTTTCGTGTCGATGCGTAAACACCCGGTCGGCGACCTGATGTGGTATCCGGACGGCCGGTGCCGTTCCAACACGGCCGTCAACTCGTTCTGCTCGCTGACTATGCACTACCTGCCGGCCTACATCGTCGACGCATTCACCTGGCTATCCGGAAATAAACCTATGTCAGTACACCCACACAACCGGGTTCAATTATTCGATCGGTCAACGATACTTTTCACAATTTATCGTCCCGTCCTCCTCCTCCTCCTCAGCTAAAAGCTCGTAACGCTGAGAGGAGCAACACAATTTTCAGTTACGATTCTTCGGATCGAAGACTCGACGGCTTTTGGGGCCGCTTGAAGCGTTTTCCTCCCGACATCTTTTACCACGAAATCTTTATAAATTATCCATTTTTCATCGTTCCCCCAGTCACTAATCGGTTCGAAATGGTTTCCTCGCGTAAACGTTAAAAAATGCCTACAAAGTGCTCCCTACCACCGTATTCTAAGGTATAAAACCGACCGAAAAATCGACATATCGTAACCGAACTCTTTTTCCCCTAAATATGCCCCCAAAGTACCGACTTTAGCCGGACCGCTAAACGGATAATTCGATCCAATAGATCCAACTGTGTCTGTTTTCCGATGTTCCGGGAAGAAAATATCAGTTTTGGTTTTGAGGGGATTATGAGTTGACGGAGAGAGTCGAGGAAAGTTGAAAAATTAAACTGTAGGTTCGTGATGTTTCTGTCTCCTCTCTCGCTGCGGTTTGAGGTCTTTTGCTAGACTGTGGTTTGTCAGCTCGCCGTCTTCAGTAGCGCCCGTGTGTCAGTAGTCACTGTTCAGCACTTTGGATGTTTTTTGGGGCATCCTCACTGCACTTGCACTGTCACTTTCACCACTGTAAGTGTCTGTCACGTCAGTGTTTATATATATATACAGTGACGGTACAGTGAAAGTGAGGATGCCCCAGGAAAAACATCCAGTGCCACAACAGTGACTACTGACTGCACAGTGGGGGCTACTGAAGATGGCGGCCGACAAACCGCAGTCTAGCAAAAGACCCCAAACTAAGCGAGAGAGAGAGGAGACAGAAACATCACAAAAATACAGTATATTCCACAACCCCTCGCAGACCACACACACACACACACAGGTATATAAGAAAAATTAAACATTTTTTTTTTTTTTTAAAAAAATTTCGAATAAATCGCTGCCGATTCCCGCTGTACTCCGTTACAAAAAGCCGGGTCATAAAAAAATCCCAGTCATCCTCGGAATTTGTCCCACAAAAAGGAAAGTTTTGAAAAGTCGATAATTTGCCCGATTTATCATTTTTTTTTTCAGAAAATATTATCCCATTTTTCAGGTGGGGCAACAGCTGATTTGGAAATAAAATTTCATAAATCGAATCGAGATATATATATGAAAATTTATTTTTTTAGTTGATGGGGTCAGGATTACATTGTATATTTTGTGTATGTATATATTATATATATATATATATATATATATATATATATATATATATTTTTTTTTTTTTTACTTATAAAGCACAGCTGATATAGAAGGTCTTGGGATATGTGTAGAAATCTAATACCAGACTCTGTCCAATAATTGTGTTCCGTGTTTCAGAAATTAAAAAAAAAAAATTAGCGTTTCGTACTATTTCGAAAATTTCATTTTAACCCTCTGTCGGACGTATCGAATCGGTTAGCGGTCGGAATTAATTTAAGTCGAAAGAGCGAATAACGCGGAAAATTTAGTAATTTTTTTTTTTTTTGGCTAACTCTAGATATATGTTTTTTATGTATAAAAATTATTTTTCGAAACACTCTCCACCGGCAGGCCCCGGTTTTCGAGTAAAGAGAGTATCGAAAAAAGTAATCGGTCCGGCGCCTCCTTCCGCCCGTAATCTTACCGATCTTTATACTTTTTACGTTTTCACGATGGCGCAATATAAGCGGTTTTCCGTTTTAAGTCGTCGTTCCTTGTTCGTGGAGGTCGGGCGACGGTTCGGATTTCGCTCTCCACCGGCCACCGATTTTTGTCGATTTGTCGCACCGGGCGACAACGTTCGTTAGTAACGGACATACGACGGCAATGTGTTAAAGATTCTGTTGTGTATATAAATGTATATATATATATATATATATATATATGTATGTATGTATTGTGGTTCGATAGAATGGTGAGGGTGCAGAAGAAGTTGGAGAAGGCGGCCAAGTGTCTGCACTATTTCGCGACGCGCGAATGGAAATTCGTCGGCGAGAACACCGTATCGCTGTACGAGAGCCTGTCGCCGGTCGACCGGGCGACGTTTCCGTTCGACGTCCAGCTGATCGATTGGCCGACGTACATCGAAGCGTACGTCCTCGGAATCAGACAGTTCATATTCAAGGAGCCGTTGCACAGCCTGCCGCAAGCGAGGACGCAGCTCAAAAAGTATATTTTTAATTTTTTTCCGCTTTTTAAAACACTTCTCTTAGTGCGTGAATCGAATTTCGCGAAAACGAACCTCTATTCAATTCACCTAGTTTTAAATATATATATATATTTTTTTCCATTTCAGATTATACTTTATACACCGGTTGACTCAAGTCGTTTTGGTGTTGGCGACACTGCGCCTGTTGATGTCGCGTTCGGCGTTCTTCCGCAAGTGTTGGTACGCCGTATTCGAGCTGATCGTGCGCATATCCCGTCTGATACCGGTACCGGTATGAACCGGCGCGTCGGCTGAAAGAAACCGGTCGGAAAGAGGAGAAAACGGGAGAAAAAAACCAAAAATTTACGACATCTATTACGTACGTTACTCGATGATTTTCTAGAGCCCTCCACACACACACACACACACACACACACACACACACACAGACACGAGGTATAATTTATAATTAATAAATACGGCTCAAAAGTATAACGGAGCGACAAACTATAATAATAGCCGTCGATATATTTAGCTCGCTGACAAATTTACAATTTACCGTACTGCGGAGACACAGTTATCGTTAAGTTTATATATAAACGGCCCGCCGAAAATACAATCCGTACGTATATCCGATATCGGACAGTTTCTAGGGTTTTTTCCCCCCCCCAGCCGAATGCCAATAGTTATAATAACGACTATTTATTCGATCAGTTTCTTTGAAATAATTTAGGCCGTAAGCGAAAATTTTTTTTTTTTCTTATACAAACGATGGACTTCGAGTCAAAGATCTAGTCGGCAGTGCATAACCCTTTTATGTTTTATTTTCAACGAATATTTTCTGTTTTTTTCTTCGACAATATTATTTTTTTTTTCATTACCCCTTTTTAAAAGGATATTTACACGGCAGAAAGTCCGGAACCGGAACCGATATTTATAAATTTAATATTAATAAATTAAAAAAGCTTCCTTTTCGTTGTCCGCCATCTAGATTATACAGTCGTTGGAAAAACTGCGTTCGATTAAAATAATACGGACGTAAAAAAAAAATATTTCGTAAGAAAAATATTTCTTTTTTCCACCTTAATGCTCCGTACAAAATATATAACGGATATATATATATATATATATATATATATATATATATATATATATATATATATATATA
This sequence comes from Lethocerus indicus, assembly GCA_019843655.1. Taxonomy (NCBI): domain Eukaryota; kingdom Metazoa; phylum Arthropoda; class Insecta; order Hemiptera; family Belostomatidae; genus Lethocerus; species Lethocerus indicus. The sequence continues at coordinate 9,885 of JACDQD010000057.1, read as the reverse complement.
TATATACATTCACCGAATCATTCATTTTTGAAATATAAACAGCGAAAATTGTAATTTCGGACGTCTCTATCCCATTTAGATTGTATATCGCCTGGCGCCAACTAAATTATTTATCTAAATATATATATATATATATAATAAAAAAAACTGTATTAACGCCGCATAAATAATGCTAATTGTCCCCCCCGTTTTATAGGAGAAATTCGATTAATTTATCTTATATTTTCTTATATTTTTATTTTATTTTTTTCCCACTCGAAAACTAATAAAATCGCCTAATAATTGAAAGAGAAAAAAAAAATTAATGTTAACCGCGCGTTTTTGATAAATATAGGATTGAAATAGGATGACGAGACAAAAAAGAAGAAAAAGAAAAAAAAAATTTAATAAAAATAATAAAATATCGACAATTTTTAAAACTGACCTCTCCTGATTCGGATAAATTTAATTTTTAATTTTTTTTTTTCATCTTCACCAGCCAGTCAATAATAATAACAATAATAATAATAATAACGCCCAACTGATATACAACATAATCCCTATAGGCGGACGTTGACTTTTTCTCTTTTTTTTCTGAATTTTCCGAACGATAATAATAATAAAAAAATAAAATAAAAAATTTAAAAAAAATAAAATAAAACAGGGTGGTCGGTGTGTAAACACTTTGCACGTTCAGGTTGTGATTTGTTGTCGGTTTTTTGTCTGTTTATTTTTTGTCCGTCAAAAAAAAAATAAAATAAAAATAAAAACCCTTCCTCGGACGACGCAGAACAGAGTCACATTTCGGACGGTCAAAACAAAACTATAATAATATTTTTGCGCAAAATCCTGTTCTCTATAACGGGAATTTTTATAATATTTTATTGGGAATTTTTTCCGAATTTTTTTTTTTTTCCCCAAAGTGCTTCCCGATTGTCGAAACCGTTTTTCGACGATACGTTTTTAAATATTGTATAAAATCCGCAATTTTATATATATATATATATATATATATATATATATATATATATATATATATATATTTATTTATTTATATTTATTATTATTATTATTATTCGCCGACGTTTTCAATGTCGATATATCGTCAAAAACCGGTTTCTCTCTTCCGATATTATATAATATCACTGCCCGATATTGATTATACGTTTTTGTTTGTTTTTTTTCGAATTTTTAAAAATAAAAAAATTTAAAAAAAATCGATATTTCAATATTTTGTCTCTTTAAACGCCGTAAAAAAATTTGGCGCGACCGTTCAAAGTATTAAATTGATATTCAATATATAAATGTCGGGATGGGGGAAAAAATTGAATTTTTTTATTTATTTTTTTTTATTAAAATCACGCTGTTGTATATATTACGGTCGTATATGTTATGTTGTTATGTACGGGATTTTTTATGGTATGTTTTGTGCTCGCCCCCCCGGGCGATAGATAAGATTTTGTCTTATTAAAAAATCCTTAAAAATCCTTTAAAAATCCTTAAAAATCCTGCGACAAAATTGTGTCTCTCGATACCGGTCAAAATTACGAAAAAATAGTCGTTTATATTTTTTCACCCCCCCCCAACCCCCTGATGGTTATTCTTTTTGATTGTAAAATTTTTTTTTGTAAAAAATTCTAAAACTTAAACTTTTAAAGATTTAGGTGGCGGAAAGAAGTACGTGAGTGTATTTTTGAGTGTAATTTCAATTATAACGCAAATATCCGCCGCCGCCCTATATATATATATATATATATATATAGTACCATATATATATATATATATATATACATAATTTATTTATTTATTTGTAATATACGCGTCGATTTAATAATATATCAATCAACCAAAGAGAATTTTATCCCAGCGTTTTTTTCTCTTTCGTCTTCTTTCGCGTTTCCTTCGAGATTTTTTTTTTTTTAAATAATTGTATTTAAAACGCGACAAAGCTCAAAGTGTAGAAAAAGAAAAAATTTATTGAGAAATATAACTAACTGAACAACGGTGGAAATTGTCGGAAAATGTTTTTTTTCGCGATTTGAAGAAAGCTCAAAAAAAAATTGTTTCGCCTTTCGTTTCTACTGTTGTATTACGTACAAACGATACAAAAATATTTGTAATTAGCGTTGTAAATTTTTTTTTATTTATTTTATTTTTTTATTATTTTATTATTTTTTTTTAGGCGCCTACGTTAGGTAACTTTCACACACACACACACACACAAAACACAAAAAAACTGCCATTCAGGATATTTATTTTATAATTATATTTACTTATATATATATATATATATTATATAGTGTTCTTCTGTTTGTATATTCGCTAGAGCGTATACGTCGTTTAAAAACTGTATATACAGTTTTTTTTTTTTTTTTCGCCGAAATATTGGGCGTTTTATATATTTATTTATTTATTTTTATATATATATATATATACATAGATTAGACATTTTGCGGTCTTCCTTCATTTCGTCGAGATTGTATGTAAAAAAAAAAAAAAAATAAAATAAAATAAAAAAAAAAACCTCCGCCTGTATCGATATACCGTTGTACATTGAAAGTGCGTGCCAATTTCATCATATTTATATAGGGTTTTGTCTGTTTATTTATTTTTTTATTTTATTTTATTTTTTCAGTTTTCGTTAGCGCGTCAAAAGTGTCTAAAAGTTGGGAACGAAACGAACGAAAAAAAAAAAAATATGAAACAAGACGCAAAAAGCTGCGAACAAAATTTTATTTTTATGGCGATTTTTACGCCCCCATTTTTGGCTTTTTACGGCCGCCGTAAATTTTTTTTGGTGATTTTTTGTAAAATTTTCTAGTCTCGTAATTATTGAGAAGAGCAATTTTTCTAAATGTAACTCATATATATATATATATATATATATATATATATATATATATATATATATATATATATATTTCAGCTTCTGTAAAATAGTTCGGTTATAAGAAATTTTTATTTTTATAACCGTTGTGAAAAAAAAAAAAAAAAAAAAATGACGCTATTGTAGAATTGTAGAAGACAAAGACTATTTGTACAACACAAATACAAGTGTAAATGATATTTCTTCCGGTCGATAATTTTACTTTTAAATAAATTTAAGGTTTTTTTTTTTAATCGATTTTTTTTTTTTTAATTAAAAAAAACGGTTACAAAAAATAAGCGCTATTATATATATATATGTGTATAATTGTAAGGTTTGTATTTTTGCACAAGCCCGATAACGTTGTTCAAAAGCGAAAATGGGAGAGAGAGAGAGAAATTGAGAGAAATTGAAACAAATGTTTAAATTAGAAAAAAAAAGCAAAAAAGCGATGCCAATTACTCGAATAAATAATTGTAATTTTTAAAATTTTTCCTGACTCAGAAAAAAGAATTGGAAAATATTATATATAAAAATATAGGGGATAAATAATAAATCTAGGTTGGTAGCTTTAGATAGAAAAAAGTTACTGATGATCTGAGCCCGGTCACATATGCTATATATGCTCATAAAATACATTGAACATCATCATCATCATCATCGTAAATTATTTTATATTTTAACAAATGTATTTAGCTTTCTTTCGTGATCTTTTACAAATTTTCTTTCCCCCCCCCCCATTTTTGTAATTTTCATTGTGTACATATTATATAAGAGAGACGGTCAATAATAATGATATAATAACATAATGATATAGTCGAAAGAAATAAATTAAAAAAAAAAAGAAAAGAAAAAAATAGCGTTTCATCTTTTTCAATTTTTAGCCGTATTCAATTTTCTGTAAAAAAAATTTTTTTTTTACACCGCGTCGCCAAAACCACAGACAGACAGACAAAAAAAAACATAATTGTAAAATGCTCGTTCGATGTATTTATATATTAGTGCGAAGAGAATAAAGTGACGATGAAAATATTTAAAAACAAAAAAAAAATAAGAAAAATTACGCTTCGATTCGCTGTTTGAATTTAAAAAAAAAAAAAAATTTTACCGTTTCAAGAAGACGAAAAAAAAAGAAAACGGAAATAAAATACGAAATTGTGAAAGTATTGTAATACTTGAAACTGATGTCTTTGTTAATTTGTAACTTGTATATCTATAGAGCCTCAATTGACTGATATGGAAAATTTTATTTTATAAAGGTAACAATATAGCGTTGTATTGTTCTGTTCTTTTTTTTTTTTTTTAGAGAAACTATGAAAATTCTGCCAGATTTTAAAATATGAAATAAACCGATTTTTTGGTTTTTTTGGTTTTTCTGTAGCCTAAGAGAGTTGTGTAATCGATTGATCGATTTGGACGACGGTCGAGGGAGAAAAACCGAAAAAAAGAAAAAAAAAACTGCAAAAAACTGTATCTATCGTATTACAATTATTTGATTACTTAATAATAAATTGTATTCTAATTAGTTGAAATTTTAATGTTTTGTTTTTTTTGTAATAATATCTCGCCCGGTCAGCGTGCCCACCCCGGCTAATCCCACACTTTTTTTTTTGTAATTTAAATTCCAATTATATAAATATTGGAAAATAAAAAATCTAAGTTATACAAAAGTATAGAAATATAAAATGACCGAAAAATTGTAATAAATGGAAAAATTATTATTTCGTATACGAGCGGGCCGCCATTTTGAATGTCGGCCATCTTGATAGAGCGGCCAACGCTCGGCTTCTACTAGAATAGAATATGTTATTTTTTAAAAATTAGTTTAAAATCTCTATTTTCGGTGCCGATAAAAATAAACTGAAAATTTTTATATTTTCCACCTAATTATATAAATTAAAAGACGACTGAGAAGAACGAAACCCGAAAAATGAAACCTGTCAAGTTTTTGTATATCGGCAATTATAACCGATTTTGTATTGGGCAGTATTGAATGAAAAAAAAAAAGTGCCTCTATTCGAATTGAAATCAGCGGGAAAACAATTAATAATTTTAAATTTTAAACGATTTTTATCAATAATTCAACAAATATCGGTAGCGTTTAAGAAGGAGGCCGCCATTTAGGATCAGCTGTTGAAAGGATCCGATTTTTAAAAAATTGAACATTTCAGGAAATTCATCAATGACACACTTTTTAGTTTTACACTTGAATCGGAAATCAAGAAAAAACGAAAAATTTCTGTTTTCCGAAAGGGGTTTTTTTCTCCCCTACGAGCTCCTCGAACGGTACGATCTGGGAGTACAGTCAGCGTAAAAAGGTAAGTCGAAAATCTGAATTTCACGTTTTTTTCATTTTTTATTATAAATACGTGTACAGAATTGTATATAAACTCAAAATACAATTTTCAACTACAATATAGTAGAAACAAATCCAAAAACTCAATACAAAGACACACACATATATACATATATATATATATATATATATATATATATATATATATATATATATATATATATATATATATATATATAAAATTTTTAGGCCCAAAATGACGTTTTTGGGCCTAATAACCTGTACTTTTACAGGCCAATTCTGAGACTAAAAACGTAATTTTTGGCCCTAAAAAAGCATTTCTGGGCAGATTTTACGCATAAAAACCACATTTTTGGGCCTAAAACCACATTTTTGGGCCTAAAAACATCATTTTTGGGCCTAAAACCTTCATTTTTGGGCCTAAAGACCGCATTCCTGGACCGATTTTGCGCCTAAAAACCACATTTTTGGGACTAAAAACCGCATTTTTGGGCCTATTTATCGCCTAAAAGCCAATATTTGGGCCTCATAACCGTACTTTTGGGCCGATTCTGAGACAAAAAACGTCATTTCTGGCCCTAAAAACAGCATTTCTGGGCCAATTTTTTCCCTAAAAACCGCATTCCTGGACCGACTATGCCCATTAAATCCTCATTTTTGGGCCTAAAAACCTCATTACTGGGTCGATTTTGCGCCTATAACCGCACTTGTGGACCGAATATGGGCAAATTCGGGGGACATTTTTTAAAAAATTGAAAATTTTTGATTTTTCACCTCCCCTTTTAGGGGCAACTGTAACTCACTTTTGTACACTTGTGGGCCGAATATGGGCAAATTCGGGGGACATTTTTTAAAAAATTGAAAATTTTCGATTTTTCACCTCCCCTTTTAGGGGCAACTGTAACTCACTTTTGTACACTTGTGGGCCGAATATGGGCAAATTCGGGGGACATTTTTAAAAATTCAAAAATTTTCGATTTTTTCACCTCCCCTTTTAGGGGCAACTGTAACTCACTTTTGTACACTTGTGGGCCGAATATGGGCAAATTCGGGGGACATTTTTAAAAATTCAAAAATTTTCGATTTTTCACCTCCCCTTTTAGGGGCAACTGTAACTCACTTTTGTACACTTGTGGGCCGAATATGGACATTTTTAAAAATTGCAAATCCCTTTTTGGTAATTTATTAAAAGGACATGAACATTTTAAAAATTGAAAATTTTCGATTTTTCACCTCCCCTTTTAGGGGCAACTGTAACTCACTTTTGTACACTTGTGGGCCGAATATGAGCAAATTCGGGGGACATTTTTTAAAAAATTGAAAATTTTCGATTTTTCACCTCCCCTTTAAGGGGCAACTGTAACTTTTGTCACTTGGGCCGAATTGTCCAGACATTTTTAAAATTGAAAATTTTCGATTTTGCCTCCCTTTTGGGCTGAATATGGGCCGAATATGGCAAATTTGGGGACATTTTTAAAAATTGAAAATTTTCGATTTTTCACCTCCTTTAAATGGGCTGAATATGGGCCGAATATGGCAAATTTGGGGACATTTTTAAAAATTGAAAATTTTCGATTTTTCACCTCCTTTAAAAATTGAACTTGTGGGCCGAATTTTCATTTTTAAAAATTGATTTTTCGATTTTTCACCTCCCCTTTTAGGGGCAACTGTAACTCACTTTTGTACACTTGGGGGCCGAATATGGGCAAATTCGGGGGACTTTTTTTAAAAAATTGAAAATTTTCGATTTTTCACCTCCCCTTTTAGGGGCAACTGTAACTCACTTTTGTACACTTGTGGGCAGAATTGGGGACATTTTTTAAAAATTGAATATGGGTAACTCACTTTTACACTTGTGGGTGAATTGGGCAAATTGGGACATTTTTAAAAATTGAAAATTTTTCGCCTCCCTTTTTTTCGATTTTTCGGGGACATTTTTTAAAAATTGAAAATTTTCTCCCTTTTAGGGGCAACTGTAACTCACTTTTGTACACTTGTGGGCCGAATATGGGCAAATCTGGGGACATTTTTAAAAATTGAAAATTTTCGATTTTTCACCTCCCTTTAGGGGCAACTGTAACTCACTTTTGTACACTTGTGGGCCGAATATGGGCAAATTGGGGACATTTTTAAAAAATCCCCAGGGCAACTGAAAATTTTGGGGACATTTTAAAAAATGATTTTTCACCTCCCTTTAGGGGCAACTGTAACTCACTTTTGTACACTTGTGGGCCGAATATGGGCAAATTGGGGACATTTTTTAAAAAATTGAAAATTTTCGATTTTTCACCTCCCCTTTTAGGGGCAACTGTAACTCACTTTTGTACACTTGTGGGCCGAATATGGGCAAATTCGGGGGACATTTTTTAAAAATTGAAAATTTTCGATTTTTCACCTCCCCTTTTAGGGGCAACTGTAACTCACTTTTGTACACTTGTGGGCCGAATATGGGCAAATTGGGGACATTTTTAAAAATTGAAAATTTTCGATTTTTCCTCCCTTTTAGGGCAACTGTAACTCACTTTGTACACTTGTGGGCCATATGAGCAAATCTGGGACATTTTTAAAAATTGAAAATTTTCGATCACTTTGTACTCCTTGTGGGCCAACTGAAAAAATCACTCACTTTTGTACACTTATTGGGCAAATATGGGCAAATTCGGAGGGACACTCACTTTTTAACAAAATTGAAAATTTTCGATTTTTCGCCTCCCCTTTAGGGGCAACTGTAACTCACTTTGTACACTTGTGGGCCGAATAGCAAAATCTGGGGACATTTTAAAAAATTGAAATTTTTCATCCCTTTTAGGGGCAACTGTAACTCCCTTTAGGGGCATCGGGGACTGTATTTTTCGCCTCCTTTTGTAACTCACTTTGTACACTTGTGGGCCGAATATGGCAAATTGGGGCATTGAAAATTTTCGAATTGGGGACTTTTGTACATTTTAAAACATAAAAATTGAAAATTTTCGATTTTTCACCTCCTTTAGGGGCAACTGTAACTCACTTTTGTACACTTGTGGGCCGAATATGGGCAAATTGGGGACACATTTTTAAAAATTGAAAATTTTCGATTTTTCGCCTCCCCTTTTAGGGGCAACTGTAACTCACTTTTGTACACTTGTGGGCCGAATATGGGCAAATTCGGGGGACATTTTTTAAAAAATTGAAAATTTTCGATTTTTCACCTCCCCTTTTAGGGGCAACTGTAACTCACTTTTGTACACTTGTGGGCCGAATATGGGCAAATTCGGGGGACATTTTTTAAAAATTCGAAAATTTTCGATTTTTCACCTCCCTTTTAGGGGCAACTGTAACTCACTTTTGTACACTTGTGGGCCGAATATGGGCAAATCTGGGGATTTTTAAAAATTGAAAATTTTCGATTTTTCACCTCCTTTTAGGGCAACTGTAACTCACTTTTGTACACTGTGGGCCGAATATGGGCAAATTCGGGGACATTTTTTAAAAAATTGAAAATTTTCGATTTTTCGCCTCCCCTTTTAGGGGCAACTGTAACTCACTTTTGTACACTTGTGGGCCGAATATGGGCAAATTCGGGGGACATTTTTTAAAAAATTGAAAATTTTCGATTTTTCACCTCCCCTTTTAGGGGCAACTGTAACTCACTTTTGTACACTTGTGGGCCGAATATGGGCAAATTCGGGGGACATTTTTTAAAAAATTGAAAATTTTCGATTTTTCACCTCCCCTTTTAGGGGCAACTGTAACTCACTTTTGTACACTTGTGGGCCGAATATGGGCAAATTCGGGGGACATTTTTTAAAAAATTGAAAATTTTCGATTTTTCGCCTCCCCTTTTAGGGGCAACTGTAACTCACTTTTGTACACTTGTGGGCCGAATATGGGCAAATTCGGGGGACATTTTTTAAAAAATTGAAAATTTTCGATTTTTCACCTCCCCTTTTAGGGGCAACTGTAACTCACTTTTGTACACTTGTGGGCCGAATATGGGCAAATTCGGGGGACATTTTTTAAAAAATTGAAAATTTTCGCCTCCTTTTAGGGGCAACTGTAACTCACTTTTGTACACTTGTGGGCCGAATATGGGCAAATTCGGGGGACATTTTTTAAAAAATTGAAAATTTTCGATTTTTCACCTCCCCTTTTAGGGGCAACTGTAACTCACTTTTGTACACTTGTGGGCCGAATATGGCAAATTGGGGACATTTTTAAAAATTGAAAATTTTCGATTTTTCGCCTCCTTTTAGGGCAACTGTAACTCACTTTTGTACACTTGTGGGCCGAATATGAGCAAATTCGGGGGACATTTTTTAAAAAATTGAAAATTTTCGATTTTTCGCCTCCCCTTTTAGGGGCAACTGTAACTCACTTTTGTACACTTGTGGGCCGAATATGGGCAAATTCGGGGGACATTTTTTAAAAAATTGAAAATTTTCGATTTTTCACCTCCCCTTTTAGGGGCAACTGTAACTCACTTTTGTACACTTGTGGGCCGAATATGGGCAAATTCGGGGGACATTTTTTAAAAATTGAAAATTTTCGATTTTTCACCTCCCCTTTTAGGGGCAACTGTAACTCACTTTTGTACACTTGTGGGCCGAATATGGGCAAATTCGGGGGACATTTTTTAAAAAATTGAAAATTTTCGATTTTTCGCCTCCCCTTTTAGGGGCAACTGTAACTCACTTTTTGTACACTTTTGTGGCCGAATAGGCAAATTGGGGACATTTTTTAAAAA
>JACDQD010000056.1:0-53159 GCA_019843655.1 Lethocerus indicus | reverse complement strand
TTATGTTATAATATTTGTAAAATTATTTATCTCTTGTATCCTATAAAAGAACTTACATTCCGACAATTGGATTATTCTTCTGAAAGGTGTGAAACTACTGAATTTTGTTACAAAACACTGATACTTTTTAGTATATAACTAAATTTTCTACTACAGGACCACTAGTATTGAAATTTCAATAATTTTTTACTTTTCACCTTTCCCTTATATATAGGGGACAAATCGGGGGGGAAAAGTTTTGAATAAAAAAACAATATTTTCTATTCCGATTTCACTTTCTTTTATAGGGCAAGTGTATCTGAGTTAGGGACAAGTGTCGACAGGCGGATTATGCCTTTTTCTTTCTTTTCTTCCTCGTTCCGAGTTAGATCGAATATGTGTGTCCTTCTATCGCGACAATGCTCGGCCGACTAACATTTCCTTTAAATATTCGGTCGCAAAAATAATCTCTATAGGCGGTACCTCGTGTCGGGGCGTGATACTTTCGATGATCTCCGTGCACAGGTTGCTGCTCTTGATCGTGCCCAAATTCTGCTGGTTGGATTTCCTGTTGCCAGCGTCCTTGAAGAGCATGTACACGCCGCCCGTCTCTATCTGCGCCTCGACTATCCAATTCCACAGATAGCTTGGCGCCCTCGACCTGGCGCGTACCGACCCTCCTCTTCGATACTGCACAGATGGCGTCGTCGTTCAATATCATCTCATTAATATATCGTATCTATCGTTTATGGGCCAAATGTACCTCCTTTGGGGACCACTTTTCACCGAATATGGAACAAATCGGAGAATTTTCGAAAAAATAAAATTTTCGATTTTCGACCCGCCGTTTATAGAACAGGTTACCCCTCACTTTGGGGACCACTTTTGACGAATATGGGACAAATCGGAGGAGAATTTTCGAAAAAATAAAATTTTTGATTTTCGACCCGCCGTTTATGGGGCGAATGTACCTCACTTTAGGGGACCACTTTTGACCGAATATGGGACAAATCGGGGAGAATTTTCGAAAAATAAAATTTTCGATTTTCGACGCCGTTTATGGGGCGAGTGTACCCCTCACTTTGAGGACCACTTTTGACCGAATATTGGGACAAATCGGGGGAGAATTTTCGAAAAAATAAAATTTTCGATTTCGACCCGCCGTTTATGGGGCGAGTGTACCCTCACTTTGGGGACCACTGACCAGAATATGGGACAAATCGGGAGAATTTTCGAAAAAATAAAATTTTTGATTTTCGACCCGCGCCGTTTATGGGGCAGTATGCCCCTCACTTTGGGGACCGCACTGTTCACCGAATATGGGACAAATCGGGGAGAATTTTCGAAAAATAAAATTTTCCATTTTCGACCCGCCGTTTATGGAACGAAGTGTACCCTCACTTTGGGGACCACTGTTGACCGAATATGGGACAAATCGGAGGAGAATTTTCGAAAAAATAAAATTTTTCCATTTTCGACCCCGCCGTTTATGGGGCGAATGTACCCCTCACTTTGGGGACCACTTTTGACCGAATATGGGACAAATCGGGGGGAGAATTTTCGAAAAAATAAAATTTTCGATTTTCGACCCGCCGTTTATGGGGCGAGTGTACCCCTCACTTTGGGGACCACTTTTGACCGAATATGGGACAAATCGGGGGAATTTTTCGAAAAATAAAATTTTCGATTTTCGACCAGCGCCGTTTATGGAGCGAATGTACCCCTCACTTTGGGGACCACTTTTGACCGAATATGGGACAAATCGGAGGAGAATTTTCGAAAAAATAAAATTTTATTTTCGACCCGCCGTTTGGCAGGCGAGTAACACCCCTCACTTTGGGGACCACTGTTGACCGAATATAGGACAAATCGGAGGAATTTCGAAAAAATAAAATTTTCGATTTTCGACCCGCCGTTTATGGGGCAGATAACACCCCTCACTTTGAGGACCACTTTTGACCGAATATGGGACAAATCAGAGAATTTTCGAAAATAAAATTTTCGATTTCGACCCCGCCGTTTTATGGGGAATGTACCCCTCACTTCAGGGACCACTTTTGACCGAATATGGGACAAATCGGGGAATTTTCGAAAGAATAAAATTTTCGATTTTCGACCCGCCGTTTATGGGACGAATGTACCTCTCACAGGGACCACTTTTGACCGAATATGGGACAAATCGGAGAATTTTCGAAAAAATAAAATTTTTGATTTTCGACCCGCCGTTTTGTGGGCGAGTGTACCCCTCACTTTGGGGACCACTGTTGACCGAATATGGGACAAATCGGAGGAATTTTTCGAAAAATAAAATTTTCGATTTTCGACCCGCCGTTTATGGGGCAAAGTAACCCCTCACTTTGGGGACCACTTTTGACCGAATATGGGACAAATCGGGAGAATTTTCGAAAAATAAAATTTTCGATTTTCGACCCGCCGTTTATGGGGCAGAGTGTTACCCCTCACTTTGGGACCACTTTTGACCGAATATGGGACAAATCGGGGAGAATTTTTCGAAAAAAAAATTTTGATTTTCGACCCCGCCGTTTATGGGGCGGTGTACCCCTCACTTTGGGGACCACTTTTGACCGAATATGGGACAAATCGGGGGAGAATTTTCGAAAGAATAAAATTTTCGATTTTCGACCCGCCGTTTATGGGGCGAGTGTACCCCTCACTTTGGGGACCACTTTTGACCGAATATGGGACAAATCGGGGGGAGAATTTTCGAAAGAATAAAATTTTCGATTTTCGACCCGCCGTTTATGGAAGATGTACCCCTCACTTTGGGGACCACTTTTGACCGAATATTGGGACAAATCGGAAATTTTCGAAAGAATAAAATTTTCGATTTTCGACCCGCCGTTTATGGAGCGAGTGTACCCCTCACTTTAGGGACCACTTTTGACCGAATTATTGGACAAATCGGAGGAGAATTTTCGAAAGAATAAAATTTTCGATTTTCGACCCGCCGTTTATGGGGCAGAGTGTACCCCTCACTTTGAGGACCACTTTTGACCGAATATGGGACAAATCAGGGAGAATTTCGAAAAATAAAATTTTTCGATTTTCGACCCGCCGTTTATGGGGCGAATGTACCCCTCACTGGGATTTGCACGGCCGAATATGGGACAAAAATCGGGGGAGAATTTTCGAAAAAATAAAATTTTCAATTTTCGACCCGCCGTTTATGGGAACGTGTACCCCTCACTTTGGGGACCACTTTTGACCGAATATGGGACAAATCGGGGAATTTTCGAAAAAATAAAATTTTCGATTTTCGACCCGCCGTTTATGGGGCGAATGTACCTCACTTTGCAGGACCACTTTTGACCGAATATTGGACAAATCGGAGGAGAATTTTCGAAAAAATAAAATTTCGATTTTCGACCCGCCGTTTATGGGGCGAATGTACCCCTCACTTTGGGACCGCTTTGCCGATTATTGGACAAATCGGAGAATTTTCGAAAAATAAAATTTTCGATTTTCGACCCGCCGTTTATGGGGCGAGTGTACCCTCACTTTGGGGACCACTTTGACCGAATATGGGACAAATCGGGGAGAATTTTCGAAAAATAAAATTTTCCATTTTCGACCCCGTTTATGGGGCGGTGCCTCACTTTGGGGACCACTTTTGACCGATTATGGACAAATCGGAGGAGAATTTTCGAAAAAATAAAATTTTCGATTTGACCCGCCGTTTATGGGGCGAGTGTACCCCTCACTTTGGGGACCACTTTTGACCGAATATGGGACAAATCGGGGGGAATTTTCGAAAAATAAAATTTTTGATTTTCGGCCATGCCGGTGTACCCCTCACTTTGGGGACCACTTTTGACCGAATATGGGACAAATCGGAGAGAATTTTCGAAAAAAATAAAATTTTCGATTTTTCGACCCGCCGTTTATGGGGCGAGTGTACCCTCACTTTGGGGACCACTTTTGACCGAATATGGGACAAATCGGAGAGAATTTTCGAAAAAAATAAAATTTTCGATTTTTCGACCCGCCGTTTATGGGGCGAGTGTACCCTCACTTTGGGGACCACTTTTGACCGAATATGGGACAAATCGGGGAGAATTTTCGAAAGAATAAAATTTCGTTTTCGACCCGCCGTTTATGGGGCGAGTGTACCCCTCACTTTGGGGACCACTTGACCGAATATGGGACAAATCGGAGAGAATTTCGAAAAATAAAATTTTCGATTTTCGACCCGTTTATGGGGCGAGTGTACCCCTCACTTTGGGGACCACTTTTGACCGAATATGGGACAAATCGGGAGAATTTTCGAAAAATAAAATTTTCGATTTTCGACCGCCGTTTATGGGGCGAGTGTACCCCTCACTTTGGGGACCACTTTTTGACCGAATATGGGACAAATCGGGGAGAATTTTTCGAAAAAATAAAATTTTTGATTTTCGACCCGCCGTTTATGGGCGAGTGTACCCTCACTTTGAGGGACCACTTTTGACCGAATATGGGACAAATCGGGAGAATTTTCGAAAAATAAAATTTTCGATTTTCGACCCGCCGTTTATAGAACGAGTGCCTCGCTTTGGGGACCACTTTTGACCGAATATGGGACAAATCGGAGGAGAATTCGAAAGAATAAAATTTTCGATTTTCGACCCGCCGTTTATGGGGCGAGTGTACCCCTCACTGGAATAGCGCGACCGAATATGGGACAAATCGGAGAATTTTCGAAAAATAAAATTTTCGATTTTCGACCCGCCGTTTATGGGGCGAGTGTACCTCACTTTGGGGACCACTTTTGACCGAATATGGGACAAATCAGGGAGAATCGAAAAAATAAAATTTTCGATTTTCGACCCGCCGTTTATGGGGCGAGTGTACCCCTCACTTTGGGACCACTTTTGACCGAATATGGGACAAATCGGGGGAGAATTTTCGAAAAATAAAATTTTCGATTTTCGACCCGCCGTTTATAGGGCGGAAGTACCCTTTGAGGACCACTTTTGACCGAATATGGGACAAATCGGGGAGAATTTTCGAAAAATAAAATTTTCGATTTTCGACCCGCCGTTTATGGGGCGAATGTACCCCTCACTTTGGGGACCACTTTTGACCGAATATGGGACAAATCGGAGAAATTTTCGAAAAATAAAATTTTCGATTTTCGACCCGCCGTTTATGGGGCGAGTGTACCCCTCACTTTGGGGACCACTTTTGACCGAATATGGGACAAATCGAGAATTTTCGAAAAAAATAAAATTTTCGATTTTCGACCCGCCGTTTATGGGGCAAGTGTACCCCTCACTTTGACCAAATATGGGACAAATCGAAAAAAAAATTTTCGAAAAAATACTTTATTGGGAAAATTTCTCTGACCTGTGGACCGACTGGTGACAACAACGCAGAACAATCGGAATATTTCCGATATTTTCGAATTTTCCTCCATCGGTCAAAGTATACCTCAATGGGGACCATTCTTGATCTTGGTACGGAAAAATCTGTGAAGCGGACATTATTTCAACAACGCTATGGATATACAGCAATGCGTTTCTTTCAACATTCTTCGAATGCTGTGCATGCCTTTCAGTATTCGATTGCAGAAAAAACTTATTTCTGAATGCAGTTGCGGGATATCGGCGGTTGAAGATTCATAAATCCGTATCTTTTGGTAAATAAAAAAAATCAGGATCGTTCCAGAAATGCGAGAAACACAAACTCAAAATTTTATGGCTGACAAATTATAGTTTACAGTTGTCAGAATACTTGCACTGTGTAGAGTTCGAACTGTTCTCCCCCGTGTCGTACAGTCCTGGCGACAGGTGGGGGCACATCAGGCTCCACTTCTGGTTGTTCTCGACCCTCTTCATGAACAGATCGGGCACCCACAGACCGTAGAAGAGGTCACGGGCGCGAACCTCATCCTTGCCGGTGTTCTTCTTCAGGTCGAGAAATTCGAATATGTCCGCGTGCCACGGCTCCAGGTAGATCGCGAACGCTCCCGGCCGCTGTTCGTAAACAATTTAAAACGATACAGATATAAATAAGTCGTTGTTGTTGTCGTCGCGCGGGAACAAACGGCCGGTTGTTTGTTGTCGTACCTTGTTTCCTCCCTGATCGACATATTTCGCCGTATTGTTGAACACCCTCAGCATTGGGACGATGCCGTTCGAAATGCCGTTAGTGCCGGCTATGTAGCTGCCCGTCGCCCGGATGCAGTGCACGTGCAGTCCTATACCGCCGGCGGTTTTCGATATCAGTGCCGTCTGCTTCAGGGTCTCGTAAATACCCTCGATGCTGTCGTCCTTCATCGCCAGTAGGAAACAGCTGAAATTCCGACGGAATATTGTTAAGGGGAGAAACGACGGAAAGGAAAGGGGCGAAAACCCTTCCTTACGGTGGTAAAAAAATTCAAAAATCATAGAGTAACGGGTTGGGCGCGGTGAGGTCAACTCCTGTCAACCGTTTCGGCCGCTCGCCATCTTCAGTAGCGCTGTGTTAATCGCACTGTACAGTGACTGACTAACACAGTGCTACTGAAGATAGTGGCGAAAGCGGCGAAACCGGTCTAGCAAAAGACCAAACCTCAGCGAGAGGGAGACGGAAACGCATACCACGAACCTACGGTATTCCAACCTCGCAGACCACACACACAGGTATATTGACCGTTTTAGTGCGGCGGCGATCGCTGTTCGCTAACTCGGTGAACCGTCTAGCTCTTTTGGTCGCTCTCGGTTCAGAATGTATCTCGTCGTTGCGAGTCCGTCAGAGTTTCCTCTCGTAAGCGACCGCCATAATTAGCTGTCTCTCTTCAACACATTAAGATGCAAAGCGCATTTCTCGCAGTACAATCCGACACTGGATTTTTAAAACCCCGCCACTAAAGCGATTAACGTTGAACATTACCCGTTGTACAGCGGGCAGGTTACTCCTAACGCTAACTTAGCAGGCGACGTCGGTGAGCGTCGAAACCCCGGCTGCCCGGTTACCTCGACAGTTGCGGATGCGGTGTGGGGCGTTGAACAGAGTCGGCGAAGCGTGCGTGAAATATTTCTCCGACATCATGTTGTAAGTTTCTATCGCCGAATCTATATCGTGCGTCGCCGTGGATCCCAATCGCAACTCTCATCAGCGTAATGTGCTGCGGCCTCTCGGCGACTTTACGCCGATCTT
This sequence comes from Lethocerus indicus, assembly GCA_019843655.1. NCBI lineage: Eukaryota > Metazoa > Arthropoda > Insecta > Hemiptera > Belostomatidae > Lethocerus > Lethocerus indicus. The sequence goes on along the minus strand of JACDQD010000056.1, from coordinate 46,040 downwards.
CAGCAAATCTGAGCGGCTCCAAAGTCTAAGCGGACGAAGAAACGCTGAAAGTTCAATTAGGCAGTGTTATTGCCTAACTACGAGGTTTTTTCAAATGAAATGTTACCTTGAATCCGAAATAATTGTAGTTGAAGTCGCGTGGTATATAATCGGAATTCAAGCGGTCAGCGTTTTCATGACGATGTCGTAATGATAGTCGGATATCATCGGCATCGGTTCGCCAGTCTTCTCTCGCTTCATATTGTACAGGTTGCTGATAACATCTGGAGAACAAACGGAAGACTAGATAGAGTCGACGTTTAACGGAATTGCACGACGCAATTGTCCCATTCATATTTCCATAACTGAATGTACCAGTTAATGCGGTTACATATTTCTAAGTACGTCAGACAGATCTTTGCACAGATAAGCCGTAGATAAGATACATTCGGCTTCTCTGCAATGTCCCAGTGTTGAACTATAGCGATCCGAATCGATATTGGCCTTTATTCGGTCATCGCCGACCCTCGACTCGCCTTTAAAAAATTCCGGTACCGACACGCCCGTTCATTTGAGCTCCATCGTCAGCTACGAGCCTGCGGCGTTAACGCCTCTGCGAAAATAAAATAGCGAAATCGAGCGGAAGCGCACACTTGTTCGCCCGTGTTTTAGCTTTTTATACACACATAATTCAACCGATGGTGTAATTTCAATACCGAATGTTTCGAAAGGACCGAATAATACGTCGATGCAAAGATGTTGTGACGTACTTATTGTCGTGATCGGATCGGAGGGATAGCGGTATGAGGTCGTATCGGCGTAAATTGTACCTGAAAACACTTTGTTGGTCTCCTTGTGCAGGTTGGAAATGGCGTCTGGCCGCCAGAATGCAGTCCGGATGGCGGCGTCGTCATGGTCGCCCGCCGTCTCTTGGCGAGGTTGTCAATTCGACAGTCGTCCGCCGGTACAGGCCCGACACTACTTTCATCGTGATTTGAACCTGCGCGGCATCCAACGGTCGTTAATTAAGTGTAGAATTGGTGAAATAATGTTGAGGAAAATTAAATTTGGGATTTGGCACACTTTAGATATTATTCGACGTGGAGTTACCCTCAATTGGGAGTAGATAGCCATGACGACTAACAATTAGACTAGAACCTGCTTGTTTAGTAAAGCGTGACACTTACCACAAACTCTGCACTAGATCAGGAAAAGCATAAAGTACTTTTACACGTTATCAGTTAACAGCCGTACAAACTGATTGTAGGATTTTCGACTGTACATTCGCAGATCGTCTAGGTTTGTGGGCGTATTGGTCAATTCCACAAGTTCTACTTGTAAATTAAACCCCCGACAAGGTATTATTAGAAATTACCGGTAATTGACGAAAATGACTTACGGGCTCGATGTAGTCCATGTTCAGACCGTAACAGTGTTTCTGGATGCGGAACGTAATCTTGTCCAAGTGTACGTCCTCTTTCCGGCCGCCTGTCGACACAAACGAATAAAAAAGACGATTAATTTCGCACAAGTTCCCAGTCGTGATTAACAGTCCCATTCCACGGTAGAAACAAATGTTTTAAAAACGCGAAAGTGAAACGTGCATTTCGTTTATGCTGGGCCGAAAGCAAAGCATAAACGAATATCCGTCAGACGTTAAAAATCGACCTACGGGCGAAGAATTTGCAGTCGGCTGTGGCGTCTGTTGCGACGCTCACAATTTCTAAATTTCATTTATCGTACGCTCTCTATCTATATATAATTCGTATAACAATTAAATATATATATCTTGCTCGCATATAGATCTGAATTAAAAATAGATATATATTACGAGCATTACATGTAATCACCCGAAGGAAACTATTCCAATACGGCATTTGTATTAAATCTCAAAGTACATTGAATCTCGAATATATTTACCCTCGTGTCATTTTTCCCTATTACATTAATAATATTTATGATATAATTAGTCGAATCTATTTATAGTATGTGTATTCTTTGTTGTCAATACCCGGTTTGACACAATCGGAAATTTATTGAAATGATAAATGTTCGGTTATGAGCGAAATATGGCGAAAATCATTATCTCGACACCGTTTTCGACGCTACGTTTCACTCATAATTTATGTATCGGCCCGATATAAATTTATCGAACAACTTTCGTTCCGTCTTCGGAAACGCCGCTGCATATTTCGATATTGCAGAGTAGATCTTCTCGGCTTCTCGGAAAGTGTCGGTTTTTTGTTGTTGTTCGTTTCGACTCGTCCACACACCGTCATCGACGTGTCGAACGATATCCAGAAACGGAAACGTATACATCGTCCCAGTCGGAATCTCAGCCTAGTTGAGGGGATAAATCAGAGAGTGTTCCTCGTACTAATATCGAGTTAGTTATCGACGTACGTCAGTCAACCTCTGTCTTATCGCGTGGCGTCGTCCTCCGGTTCTCAGGACATCTCCTCGCGGTATCCCTAATATGTGGATAAGTCGAGGATCGTTCTCGTTCACAGTCGAGGAACTTATCCTACGATAAGTCCACACGTGTCGAACGATATCCCAGAATGTATACATCGTCCCAGTCGGAATCTCAGCCTAGTTGAGGGGATAAATCCGAGAGTGTTTGCTCCTACTAATATCGTGGATAAGTCGAGGATCGTTCTCGTTCAGAGTCGAGGAACTTATCCTACGATAAGTCCACACGTGTCGAACGATATCCCAGAATGTATACATCGTCCCAGTCTGAATCTCAGCCTAGTTGAGGGGATAAATCAGAGAGCGTTCAAGCCTGCCAATAATCGTGGATAAGTCGAGGTTGTTCTGGTTCATCGCTTTGGATTCGAGGAACTTATCCGGTCGAGATAATCCTACGATAAGTCCACACGTGTCGAACGATATCCCAGGAATGTATACATCGTCCCAGTCTGAATCTCAGCCTAGTTGAGGGGATAAATCAGAGAGCGTTCGCTCCTACCAATATCGTGGATAAGTCGAGGATCGTTCTTGTTCAGAGTCGAGGAACTTATCGTAGGATAAATCGTGGTTAGTTTCGAGGGGCCAGGCCATCTTTTGACCGCCCCAATTACAGTCAATTTAGAGGCGATATATAACAATAATCTCCCCCTGATGTTGAAATATAACTGTATTAAAGAAATGCTAGAAGGATGAAGTCTCCGGAGAGAGGAAACTTTCCTTTTCGCTCTCACCTCTTTTGACGACGTACAATTTCTCCTTTTTCATCGAGCTCGTCGACGAGGCCATCGCGAAATATCTTCGCCCTATATAATAGCAGAGAATTGGAGGAAAACAGCCTTTCCCTCCTGTCGTGAAAACGGCGCCAAAACCTATCATAGGTTTGGCCAGGTTTCGGGCGCAAACACAACCGGGGGGGTGCCGTCCCGGCGCCACGACAATAAATCATTTTTTACAGAAATTTAAATTTTACGGCCTTAAAAAACATAGTCCGTCCTCTAAAATTAGGCATTGCCGGTCTTATTTTTCCGGCTCCACAATTTCGACAGAAAAACTCGATTTTATACAAGTGTATATACACACAGTTATACCCCCTTTGTACTTAATGACGGCGCCGAATTTATCGGCGCGTTGTTGGGAAAAATTCTAACTCGCGTAACGGCGGTCGAACTGGGAAAAAAAACTGATTTTTTTTTTTTTTTTTTAATTCCTCCCCCATTCGAATAATTGAGGACCGTGGACGGTTTTAAAATAGTGCCGGCGATCGATAGACAAAGCGTCCGGCGTTTTGCGGGCTCCGTCCCGCCGTTGTTGCGGCGTTTGATAATTTGTCGGAGAGATAGAAAAAAAAACCCCGTAGAATTGTCGTACGAACTTTGAAATTGGGATAAATGTTGGTTTAAATTTTTGCCGCCCTCGCCCGACTTGGGCCGTTATACACCGGCGGTGGGACTGTATGAAAACGCGTTCGGGCGACTATATGGCGTTGAATAAAAAATACGGGCGGTGAAAATATTTGAAATGGGCGATAAGAGATGTTTGGATGCCGTGAAGGAGGGTGAATTGCAAAAAAAAAATTAATATAGAAATAATATATTATTTGCTCCCTCCCCGGAGTCGGCTTCCGGCGTCCATTGGTGTCGGCTTTCCATCGATCTAGAAGTTTTGTTTGGGTGACGCGCTTCTTCTTCTTCTTCTTCTTGCGGTAAGCGGCATTTTTCTTTCTCTCTCTGTGTCTTTTCACTCTCCCGTCTCTTCTTAATAATAATTCTCCGATAATCTTATTTCTTTTTTGCGCGCAGAGAACAATGTCTCGGTACAGAGATTCGGGCAATCGGACTGCAAAATCTACATAGGAGATCTGGGTGAGTACAATTAAAATTTTATCCTCACACACTTAATTAGGGGCCAAATACGCTCAATTCGGTGATCCGATGGCGAAGTAAACGCGAAGGGAGAATTTAAAAAAAAAAAAAAAAAATTTTAATTACGCGGAAATTTTTAAAAAATTATATCCCATTTGCCCCAACGTGTGTCCTCCGGTAATTGAATTAGGGTAAATTGTACATTCAATAAATTACAACAATTTAACTTGGCCCTCCCCCATTCTTCACTAACCTAACCTATAATCTACGTTATCGTTGATATTTCGATTCACGGATGTATCGATCGAAAATCGTCGAAAAATAATCGTAACATCTCTTTTTATATCTGCCGGAAATTTGCACATTTCGTGAAATATCGAAAATCGGGCTCTCCGTCTCTTTCATTTACATCGGGGTTTTTTCGTCATTCACATTACCGGGCCGTCATTACATTATTATAATTTGTCTCTTGTTATTACCGAATCGATCGATGTATCCGTGAAGTATAATCGAAAAATAATCTAACGTCTCTTTTATATCTGCGATTTTTGAAATCGAAAATCGCTCTCTGTCTCTTCTACATTTTCTCCCGTTATCAAGGTTTTTTCATTCACATTACCGCAACTCGCATATTATAATTTTGTCTCTTGTTATTACCGAATCGATCGATGTATCCGTAAAGTATAATCGAACAAAAATAATCTAACGTTCTCTTTATATCTGCCGGAAATTTGCACATTTAAGTAAATATCGAAAATCACTCTGTCTCTTCTACATTTTCTCCGTTATCAAGGTTTTTCGTCATTCACATTACCGCAACTCGTAAATATTATAATTTGTCTCTTGTTATTACGGAATCGATCGATGTATCCGTGAAGTATAATCGAAAAATAATCTAACGTCTTTTATATCTGCCGGAAATTTGTTTTGAGGCGAAATATCGAAAATCACTCTCTGTCTCTTCTACATTTTCTCCGTTATCAAGGTTTTTCGTCATTCACATTACCGCAACTCGCATACCAGTAAATATTATAATTTGTCTCTTGTTATTACGGAATCGATCGATGTATCCGTAAAGTATAATCGAAAAATAATCTAACGTTCTTTATATCTGCCGGAAATTTGCACATTTCGAGGAAATATCGAAAATCTCTGTCTCTTCTACATTTTCTCCCGTTATCAAGGTTTTTCGTCATTCACATTACCGGCAACTCGCATTGCGTAAATATTATAATTTGTCTCTTGTATCGATATTACGGAATCTCGATGTATCCGTAAAGCATCGAAAAATATCTAACGTTTTATATTCTTTTATATAATCGTTAAAATGCTCTCTCGAAATTGCACATTTATACATTTTCGTATTTAGTCATTTTCAGTCGAATCCGCTCTCTCTCTCTTCTACATTTTCTCTATCAATTTTTCATTCTTACCGCAAGTACATATCTTCTTGCTATTAATTCGATCGATGTATCCGTAAAGTATAATCAAATCTGCGGCTCTTTTATCGCTCTCGAAATCATCTGTCTCTTCTATATTTTCTCTATCAAGGTTTTTGTCATTTCCGCTACATATTATAATTTTGTCTTGAATCGATCGATGTATCCGTAAAGTATAATCGAAAAAAATATCTAACGGTTCTTTTATATCGTCCGAAAATTTGTCATCCGCACAATCGATGTGAAATATTATGACTTCGAAACATCTATCCGTTCGTCATTTTCAGTCGAATCCGCTCTGTCTCTTCTACATTTTCTAAAATCACTTTGGATCCCTCGATATCACTTTTCAATTCTCTGCACGTATCGTCGTTATAACGGAAATATATCGCACTGTCGCCAGAATCGGATTCGTAGCTCGGTTCGATATTGTCCGGCGTTATCGCTTGCTAGAGCGCCTATATTATTTACATTACATTCGCTATAAACTTCAAATTATAATTATCGCTACTACTGTGTCGATATCGCTATAATTGTCACAAATTTTTCTTTCATTATTAGCGTATCGGGGATATAAATATGAATTTGAAATATAAAAGACCGGTAAACTCTAATCCGAGATAGACTCTACTGGCGAATAACAGGACTTAACTCATTCAGATCCGAATGCGGAATTTCACTGAAACCGCGATTGTCACCGAAAGTGAAATATCCTATAAATAGTTTTTACAATTTGTTTCTGTCCTTACGTTAAAAACTGAAAATGATTTGCATCGTCTCCGTAGCGGAGCCCTCCAGTGCAAAGGGTTAAATTCATTTTAAATTTGATGAATTCAAAGCGAAAATAGTGAGACAACTGAACATTGGTATTTGGCCCACTATCGAATTGAAAATTGAATTTCGGGGAACCTGAAATGAGAATTTGTAGAGAGAATCGAGTTAGGTTTGATCCGCGTTCAAAGCCGCCAATAACTCGAAAATAATCAATTTTCACAGGCAATTCTGCGAACAAACAGGATTTGGAAGATTCGTTCTCGTACTACGGACCGATACGCAACGTGTGGATAGCGCGCAACCCTCCGGTTTCGCTTCGAATCGAGTCGAAGATCCACGAGGGCCCGAAGCGGTCAGAGGATTGGATGGAAGGTAACAATTTTAAAAACCGGGCACGAAACAATGAACATCAAAAGATCATTAAAGTTATTAACACACAGGCAAAAAAGGGAAAAAAAATTGGATATTATAGAAAACCCAACCATCACATTATCCCCTTTCCGACAATCTGACTCAGACTTTGAAAAACGGATTAACAAAATCCGAAGACAAACATAACTCCCAATAACAATTACAGAACACATATATATAAACGACTGACCGTACTGACAGACATTACAGTACATGTGAAAGTGACACAGTGGGCAGTGAGGATGCCCAAAAAACATCCAAAGTGCTACTGACACAGTGCTACTGAAGATGGCGAGCGGCCGACAAACCGGTCTAGCAAAAGACCAAACAGCGAGAGGAGACAGAAACATCACGAACCTACAGTATATTCCAACCCCTCGTAGACCACACACACACAGGTATATCAAATTAGTAACAATGAAGGTTTCGTCTGAAAGACTCGAATTTTTCGCGCCTAATAAAATATTTTATTACGAGTTATATGCCGGACGTTACGTCTCGCGGTATTTGAGTGCTGCGGGTGTTTGTGCCGGACCTTGACGTCGGTTGACCTCGTGCACAGCCATACATGAGCGCCTCTAGAAATAACAAATATTATTGGTCTGACAATTGAGTAATTGCGCAATTCGCCGACAAGTGGCGCGTTGTACATATTTTTCGCCAGTCAACATCTTGGCAAAGATAAACCGTGAGCGGTTTGAATGCGCGTATAAGATACATTCGGCTTCGGCAATGTCCCAGTGTCGAACTGCGCGAACTGAATCGATGTAACGGCCTTTATTCGGTCATCGTGACCTCCTCCACCGTCCTCAGGGCGCTCCTCGTCTTTTAGCGAAAATCCCGACGAATTTGGCGAACGGTACCGACACCGCGTTCTTTAACGCTTCATCACCGACACGGCGTACAACTTTATGAGCCGCGAGGCTCATAAAAAGCGAAATGCGACGGAAACGCTTCGTTTTCGACACACAATTCGACCGGTCGATGTAATTTTGATACCGAATATTTCGGAAAGGACCAAATAACAGCGTATCATATGAATCTTATCCGTGCAAAGATGTCGCCAGACTTAAAAATATGCACTTAGTCGATATAATATAATGCATTATAACTGGAATTGTACTTTAGTAGCGAGTATACTAGACGGATAGATATTTGTTCGGATTGTTATAAAACGTGTGTCTGTTGTTTGTGTTTTGAGGACCGTGTGCGGTAGGCGCGGCGAGTGGAGATGTCGAGCGGCTGGCGCGCAGCGGCAGCGGTGAGCAGGCCGTTCCATCCGGAGGACAAGTGCTACGAAAAGGTCGCGAGAGAGGACACTCGCCAGGGACTGCTACAGATATAGGGGCGCAGGAGGTAAACATAAATTAGTCATCGTAACACTCTGTCCGCTGTCGACACGCGTACACACTTATATATATATATATTTATATGTATACGTGTATATATATATCTCTTATCGCCAGCAGAGTTAGCTGTTTTATATAGTCGTAGCGGAGTAGGCCGCCGCAGCATAATACTATGCTGGCGCGACGGACCTTATTATTACGATATAATAATACACTGTCGGCCCGTCCCTCTTTGAGCATGAACGTTTATCCGGTCGACACAATATTTATAGAAAAATATAGTAGCCGAACGGAAGCTCGAATTTTGGGGCGCACAGAAGACAATGCACGACGGACGAATACGGAATTGGTCGGGTCGAGATGCGCAAATATTTTCTGCGTAGAAAAAAAAAATAGAAAAATTAGTAAACCGTACGGGAAGTAAAGTGAAATATTTCTGATGGTGCGAACGCTCGACTTGAGAAATCCTACGTATTATAAATAACGCTTATTATTAATGGGCTGTATGAAACCTGAAAATAAATTTTGCATTACGGGCTAAAGAAAGATTATAAAAGCGAAAAAGCGTTCTTAGCTCAATAAAAATAGGCGATAAAAATGCCAGCCCCCGCACTAATATTTACCGGAAAACTTATTCGTTATAAACTCTAGAAAAACCCGAAACAATTAGCCGATAGAAGCACGCTTTCACCTTTAAACGAATTAATATCGTATAAATTGGAATTGCGCTTGAACTATATAATTTGGACGGTTTTATGTTTATACAAATTGTTTTGTTTTTTTTGGGTCCGCTAAAATTGTTATATCTGAAATGTCCAACTCAAATATGAACGGGTCGACAGTGATTAGCTCATGTTAGTGATTAACTCCTTTATTTATTTATTTTTTTTTTTAATCGTTTTTTGTTATTCTTTATTCTTAAACCAGTATTCTTTTCTAAATCCTCCAGTTTTCCTCCTCCTCCTCCCGCACCGATTTTCGGGTTTTCATCTGGGAGCGATTAATTCATCGTAAAAGAAAAATGAGCGGCTACAATTTCGCTAAATGTTCTCTTCTAGATATATTTTACTAATTTTTTTATTTAATAAAGGTGTAGTCAGTAAAAGAAAAAAGGTCAGAGACTCGAATGGCAGTTTCGTGTTGTCTTTCTAAAGATGTCGTTAGTCCGTATACTGCGCTAGAAAAATTGAATGTTTTCAAAAATCGGGATCGTTTCCAACAAAAATGTTTCCAAAATAATTATAGTATATTTTTCACGCTCATGAAACATTTTATGTGTTTCCGTTGGCGGATTAGTAATTTCGCTCTCATTTCCGATATCGCTCGGAGAATATTTTGCGTTTGACCATTTTAAAATTGTAGCCGACGGTTATCGCTTCGGGCAGAAAGCTCTAAACGTTAGACATTTTTATCCGAAATTAAACGCTAGAATTATTTCCGAATATTTTAATTAAGAGTCATCCCTCACTCGCCCCTTTTCCTTCGTCCACCTCATTCCTCTTTATAATGTACCGGAGAAAAGAAGTAAAATTCTAATTTCATCCAGTTTTTTAGTTGGCTTTTATATTTTAATTTTTGACACGTGTAACGTGCGATTTTCCGTTTTATTTTTCTGGTTTTTCTTTGGCCCTTGAGGAAGGTAAGTGGCAGTATAGACGGCGATAATAAAGAATCCGATAACGCGGTATTTATTTTTGATATCTCTCGGGAAATGAAATAAACGAGAATAAAATTTGTTTTCAATACAAAAATGTTAGAGTGGTGGAGGACAGATTGGCATAAAAACTTTTAAAACCAATTTTTTATTTTGTTGAATGGAGAAAAAAAAAAAGTTTGCCGCAAAAATAATAATGTTTCTAATTGGAAGGAAAACAATTAAAAGTGGATGTGGTGATTTATAGGAGTTGTGGCTGAGAGAGCGTCTCACACACACACACACACGCACAACAATCGCTGTTTTTGAGATAACTGTCGCGCACACACAGATCGATTCCTCCTCTTCCCCTTCGCCGCTCTTGTGTATCATCTCTCTCCGGTTGTCCGCCGTCGTCATACCTTCGCGTCCATACCGTCTCCACGTCTCTCGCTCCGCCGCAAAACTCTCCCTCCCTTCCTCCATCCCTCTCACCCTCCGCCAGCCCCCTGTCTCTCTCTCTCTCGAATTTAGAATAATTCTAATCGGTGAATACAGTTTGAACGTTCAGCACTCCCCAGAGTATTACTAGGCGCATGGTTAGTGACGATCGCGGTGTTATATTTACGAGGTCCGCCTTTCTGGCTTCCTCAGTGTTATTATGCGATCCCGCCGTAAGACGATGACAATTCAAATTTAATTGAATCGGTTGTAATAATTGAAGAGAGAGAGAGAGTGGGGAGGGGTGAAAGTAAGGGAAGGAGGGAAAGAAGGGTTGTCACGGTGGAGGGTAACAAGATTGACGCGTGAGGCGGGATGGACGCGACTGGGATAATGAAGGAAGAGACGACGCGCTGTTTGACAAGAGACAGAGAGAGAGAGAGAGAGAGAGAGAGAGAGAGAGAGACACTAACCTGTGAGGCTAAGTGTCGCGTCGGCTCGCTCTCTCTCTGTGTGTGTCGCGCGCCGTATTGTGTCTGTGTTGCGCGCTGTCTCGCTCTCGAATCTGTGTGCGACTTCTTCTTGGGACTCCAAAGAAAGAAAGAAAGAAAGAAAGCACTCTGTGTCGTGAATTGCGCACGAATCTCGCTCTCGCTAGCTTCTTCGCTCTCGACTCCAGACTCTCTTCTCCACACGACACGAGATCTCCGCGCCCTCTCTTGGAGAAAAAACTCTCGAGAGTGTCTTCTCTCACTCCTCGGGGGTCCATGAATTCCCGATTCGATATGTGAGTGTTGTAACAATAATAAAAAAAAAAAAAAAAAATACAACGACAACGACAAATTTTAAATCAAATTGTGTAGTATGTATATATATATATATAAATATATATATATATATATATATATTATTTTTTTTTAGAAAAATTGAATCTAACTCTTTAATTTTTGTTTTTAATTTGTTATTAGCTGTTCTGCATACTAATAAGTATTTCGGGTTTTTATACCTATTTTTAAGTATACATCGACTGCATGTCCCCCCCCCTCCCTCGTACGTTTAAATAATTTCCGTAGTTTTTTCGATAATAGCGACTTAAAGTCGAAAATTGTTCTATTTTAAATCTAGCATCTTGTATTGCACTTTGAGTGGCGTGTCCGTTAAATGGTCATAAAAGAGCCGACGGCCAAATTTTTATCAAAATGCGTTACGTAAACAGAGAAAACAAGAATGGCCTACATTACAAGTAGAATAGTTTTATTTTAACACAATTGAAAAAAAAAATGCAGTCATTGAGGTATCCCTTTACGTTTATAATCGATTTACAATAAGCGCTTTACATAAGCGGAGGGAAGAAATAGTGGCCTACAAGTAGAATAGTTTTTATTTGTACTTGATCAAATAGTAAAATGGCTGTAGGCGGGAGGCCGTTTAAATTGCCCGTTAATTTATTCTAATTGAACGGCCGACGAGAAGCGCACAGTGCCCAAATAATATATATTAATTTTGCCCTATATAGGCGAAGAGAAAAAACAGTGCCCCAGAAGTAGAATAATTTTTATTTTCGGAATAATTAAAGAACTTAGAATAAGCAAAGGGAAAACAAATGTGGCCTATAAGTGGGATAGTTTTCTTTTTTTGTACTTGATCAAAATAGTTAAATGGTTGTAGGAGGGAGTCCCTTTAAATTCCTCGTTAATATATTCCAATTAAACAGCCGGCAAGAAGCGCATTTAGAACAGTTTTTATTTGAATAATAATAAAACTGTTGTAGATGCGTCATGGTGGCTGAACTTGTATCTCGATTGTTCCGTATAAGAAAAAAAAATGGCCTACAAAGTTTTTTTACTGAAAAAGCTGATTGAGCGGTTTTTGAGTCGGGCTAAAGTTGACGTCCGCGGGTACTCTGTTTCAAGATTTAAAATTGATCGAAACATAGTCAAAATTTGAGCGCCGATATTGCCGAAGCACGATTGCAAGCGCTGTCCACTCGTTTGTACTATAAACGGCCTGTAATTATAAATTGGGGCGTAGTAAATGTTGCGCTAATTGCGAGTGTTGAATGCGAATGAATGAGTGCGTAGTCGGACGGAGCTTCAATGACACACGTCGCTTATAATGCGTTTTGTGCGTTTTTGCCTTTGCTCGCGTTAACAGGAGCAGCAGGTCTAGGTCGAGGTCGAGGTCGAGGGAGAGGAGGACGAGGAGCCACGCGAGGTCGAGGTCGGCGCTCTAGCAACAGGTGAGGGCGAGGTGGGACTCGAGATCAAGATCAAGGTAAAAACGACAAGACATTTCAGAATTCATTCATTCGTTATACATATAATAGACGACGAAGTTTGTTCCGTTTCTATCGTATCCAATCATTGATTCACCCATTGACAACGCCCGATAATGTTCCCGATAACTTTTCTCTGTTCCGGGTTGAATTTTGAAAATCTATTTGTTTATAAACCGGAAATAAAAAAAAAATTTCGATATAGCGGCGGAGTTAATTTTAAATTTATATACTCTTCGTAGGTACCGCATTGACGATCGTGAAATGAGTCATACTTTATCTTCGGTAATCTATATACGACTATAAGGTGATATAGATGATGTGAATAATCTGAAAAATAGATAGCGGAATGATAGTCAATTTTGACTCGAAATATTTTTTCAGCGCACAAAATATGATGTAATTGGTGCAGGGTTGATGTCATAATTAATTTTCAGTTTCTGAAATCTTAAATTGCGAACTAATTTCTTCCTCTTCGTCGGAGAGATAGTTTTTCTCATTTCCGAACAGACTCCAATTGGGTAAATAAATTAGGTTATCGGGTGAATAGACCGTTGGGTCGACGACTGAGCAATTAATTGTTGCGGAATTCACCCGACAACAAGCGGCGTTGTACATGATTTTTAAAGTACATCTTTGCACAGATAAGCCGTGGACGGTTTTATAAGATACGTTCGGCTTCTCGGCAATGTCCCAGTGTCGAACTGTGGCGATCCGAATCACAATAACGGCCTTTATTCGGGGTCATCGACCTCCTCCACTGGACGTCCTCCGGAGCGCCCCTCGTCTATTAACGAAAAATTCCCCCGACCGTAATTTTACCCCATAAACCGATGTTCCGAAATTGATAATTCGAGTTGTCTCTCCTCATAGGCGTAAATTTTGGGTGAATCAACGATGGATTGAGGCGAATACCGGTGTTGTTGTTTTCTAAGCGATAGACTATTTTTTTAGCTGTTTTACCATTTTGAAGATTTGGACAGAGTCATGAAAATGTTGTTTGTGGCATCTTTTTTTTTTCAGATAAAGAGAAAGATTGTCAGTTTGTAGCCACCTCTTGGTGCCAATGTCGCCACAGACGTTGTGTCTCCTCTCTACGCGTTGCGCTTCTATTCTATTATATTTTAGTCTCTGTTCGCACCGATTCGAGTGTTTTGGATAATTTGAAAAAACGCAACAAACAAAAATTACGAAAAAAAATATATATATATATAAATAAAAAAAAAAGAAAAGAGAAAAAAAAGATGAATTGTAGTCGGCAATTAATTTAAGCAAACTCAACAACCTGAAAACAACATACATGTTGTTGGGAATCGTGACGACCCTTTTATAGATGTATCGGTTTTTTTTTTTTTGTCTCGCCCTCGTTGTTTTTTTCCGTTTTGACGCGTCGACCGCCCGACCGAAACTTTATCTCAACTTTGCTCGAAATATTAAAACTATACGAATATGCTCCGAATTTCTACGGATCCGCGCCGATAGTCGTCGTGTCACCGAACACAATATATTTCTGTTCCTGTCGCTGAGAAAGACCCACAATTCTTGTGGTATAAAGTACTTTTTTTTTTGTTCGATTAAAAGTTGATATCTTCTGTTCCCAGGAACACATGACCCACAGGGCCAGGGTCGAAAACATATAAATATAAAAGGGCCGATGGCTACAATAAAATACCTTTTTTTTTTTTTTGATACGTCGTGTCGAATTCAGAGGAGAATGTCGACGTTGTCTCAGATTTCGTTGTCTTCGACAGCAATTTAAATACGGTCAAAAAATCCTGGATATTTCAGGATTTTTTTTTTTTCTAATCCTTCAGAGTGCCAACTCTGATAAGACTTATCGACGATTATCAAATTTATAAATTTAAAATTTTTGAACAATAGAAAACAATATGTTCTCTCAGTCTAGAATAATATGGAGAATATTGTTTAAAATTAAATTGGCCATCGGTCGACATTATATTCCTGTATATATCTGTATGTATATTGCATTTTACCGCTTTACAGGGTTTTTTTTTTTTTTTTTTGGTTTCGGGCAAGGGCGATCGGGCGTTTATTCAATAAAATGATATTTAATTTGTGTGCTATTGTCTGTCCAAGTGTTTTATTCTCTCTAACTTGTAAATGTATATATTTTTTTTTTTTAAATCATGTATTAATGCCCCCTACCCCTCGTTGCACTTTGTATTTACGCAGTGGCGAGTGAAAAAAAATAAAACGATTTTATAGATAGACACGAATGTTGGACAATTTCTATTCCCAGTACCATCGTTGTTGTTGTTGTTGTTGTTGTTGTTGATGAGTATTCTATTTGTGTTGATCGCAATAATTGTGTAATCCGATTTCTCAATCCCCTCTTCCGTTTATAGGAGCCACGATTCTAAGGACAAGAATAGCAACTAGTAAAAACAAAAATACAAAACAAAAAAAAATAGTTGCAAAGAGAGAAAAAGAGAGAGAGAGAGAGAGAGAGAGAGAGAGAGAGTTGCAAACTTGAATTGGGATTTCCTCAACGCACTCGCTATTTTGCGTAATTTTTTTTTGTTAATTCAATTTTCTTTTATATATATCTATCTATATATATGTGTGTGTACATATAAAAAATATATAAAAGGATATATATGTTATAATGGTAGAATAAGAGAATTGTGGGGGCGGAGCCTCATCTCTCGACAAACAAACAAACAAACAAACACAAATATTCTCTCGATAATAAATGTGAGACGAAGACGATGACGCCGTTCGCACGACTTTGTTTTCGCCCAACAACCGACGGTATATATTCAAAACTATTTTTTTTTTTTTCATTCATTTCCAATTGTTCTGTACGATCATTCGAGAGTTGTAAGTTTTTTTTTTTTTTTTTTTTTTTAGTCGTATTCTCCGATTCATTTCAAGTGTAGTAGAGTTATAGTTAATAGTGGCCGACCTGTCGGTCTCTGACACGGCGTAGAAAATAAATTTTCAATTCAACCGACACATCCACAAACACTTTATAATATAATATAACGCATGTATGTATATATATATATATATATATATATATAAGAAACATAAAAATTTGGACAAGGGCGAGCAAACAGTCAAGTGTCTCGCCGCCGTACAAAAATTTTCTTTTTCTTTTCAACAACGACAATTTGTAATTGGAATATCCCTCTCGTAAAAAAAAAATATATATATATATATATATATAAATTTAAAAAAAAATATATAAAATTGCGCGTCATTTTATAGTGCAATCAAAAATGTATTGTAAACTGAATCCTACTATTAAATACGATTGTACGCATTCACGTTTCGAGATGATTTTTATTTTTTTTTCTCTCTCTTCCCATTCTCAATTTTGGCGCCCCCATAATTATTATGAAAGTGGTCCGAGTCAAACTTTCGACATTTTCATACGAAAATTTTCATATCCGCAGCAGAACTTGCATTAATCGAAATCAATAATGAAATTTAGCGTAATATAAAAATATCTGTTAATCTATTCGAAGACGCCTAAAAACGAGGTGGCCCACGCGACCTGAATGATTAAATAAAATGTTAATAATAATAAATAAATAAATAGCTAGTGATTTCATCGATGTTGCCTTATTGTATAATATTTTACAGTTGTAACAATAAAAGAAGGAATAGAATAAAAATCTATTCGAAAGCACCACTTTCATGATAATTGTGGGCAACAAGTCTTCCCTTTCTTCCCACCCCCCGACATAGTGATTTCAAATATTTCAGGTAATAATGATCTGAGATAACCCCCCTCAATAGTGCTAACTCTAATCTGAGAGCTATTGAACTTTTTTTTTTCAATTTTTTTGGTTTAATATTGGCCGCTCGCCGCCATCTTCAGTAGTCGCCGAAGGGGGCATCGCGCATCCTCTCGCTGCCCACCGTCACTGGTCACTTGGAGAGACTCCGTTCACTCGAGTGAACTGTTTTGAACAGTGAGTGACTTGACGCGGCAGCAGCACACCACGCGGCGCTACTGAAGACGGCGAGCGGCCGCGAAACCTAGCCCGATTATGGCCCCTTTTCGATCCCCATCACTGAGAATATCCCAAAAAATCTTGCCGAAAAGGCTGTCCTTCGACCGACATTCATCTTTGTAACTGTTGGACGGAAAATGTCACGCATCTTCATCCCTTCATCCCTCCCCTCTGGCAATGAGTAAAATCTGGGAAAAACTCGTTTCATCTCCGCCGCATTTATCTATAGTCCCACATCCTATAATCCCCCCCCCACAGTCTTCAGTAGCGCCGTCTGTGCTGTCAGTCACTGTCGGGCCACTTTGGATGTTTTTCCTGGTTGGGGGATGGGAGGGGGGTTTGGCCATCCTCTCACTGTGTCACTTGTACTGAGGACTGGCTACTGAAGACGGCGAGCAGCCGCGAAAGCGCCGCAGAACGTGCGGTACTTGGAGAGAGTACCTCTTAGATATAGAGGGTACTTTGGGGGTCTCGAAGGCACACAACAGGGCGGTGTTGTTGTTCTTCCAACTCCTCCCACCCGCCGTTATTCCTCAACATCCCGGGGAGGGGGATGATACCTTCCATGAAGACGACCGAAGCACTCTACTTTCCACAAACCTCGTGTCCTGGCTGGGCGCCAGAACAGCTCCAAAAACACATCCTACCTCGCAGAAAGCCGGCCCAGCCAACCAAGAGGATTCAGTTCCTGTTACTACTTTTATTACTCCCAGAAGAGCAACTTATCCTCCCATTTTCTCCTGAACCGATCCCAATTGCGAATCCCAAATTTTAGCGGTAAGTGTAACTCACTTTTGTACACTTGCGGGCCGAATATGGGCAAATTCGGGGGACATTTTTAAAAATTCGAAAATTTTCGATTTTTCACCTCCCCTTTTAGGGGCAACTGTAACTCACTTTTGTACACTTGTGGGCCGAATATGGGCAAATCTGGGGACATTTTTAAAATTTCGAAAATTTTCGATTTTTCACCTCCCCTTTTAGGGGCAACTGTAACTCACTTTTGTACACTTGTGGGCCGAATATGGGCAAATTCGGGGGACATTTTTTAAAAAATTGAAAATTTTCGATTTTTCACCTCCCCTTTTAGGGGCAACTGTAACTCACTTTTGTACACTTGTGGGCCGAATAATGGGCAAATTGGGGACATTTTTAAAAATTGAAAATTTTCGATTTTTAAAAATTGAAAATTTTCGATTTTTCGCCACCTCCCATTTAGGGGGCAACTGTAACTCACTTTTGTACACTTGTGGGCCGAATATGGGCAAATTCGGGGACATTTTTTAAAATTTGAAAATTTTTCGATTTTTCACCTCCCCTTTAGGGGCAACTGTAACTCACTTTTGTACACTTGTGGGCCGAATATGGGCAAATTCGGGGGACATTTTTAAAATTGAAAATTTTCGATTTTTCACCTCCCCTTTTAGGGGCAACTGTAACTCACTTTTGTACACTTGTGGGCCGAATATGGGCAAATTCGGGGACATTTTAAAAATTGAAAATTTTCGATTTTTCACCTCCTTTAGGGGCAACTGTAACTCACTTTGTACACTGTGGGGAATATGGCAAATTCAGGGGACATTTTTAAAAATTCAAAATTTCTCGATTTTTCTTCCCCTTTAGGGGCAACTGTAACTCACTTTGTACACTGTGGGGAATATGGCAAATTCAGGGGACATTTTTAAAAATTCAAAATTTCTCGATTTTTCTTCCCCTTTAGGGGCAACTGTAACTCACTTTTGTACACTTGTGGGCCGAATATGGGCAAATTCGGGGGACATTTTTGAAATTTCGAAAATTTTCGATTTTTCACCTCCCCTTTTAGGGGCAACTGTAACTCACTTTTGTACACTTGTGGGCCGAATATGGGCAAATTGGGGACATTTTAAAATGCACTTTTGAAAATTTTCGATTTTTCACCTCCTTTTAGGGGCAACTGTAACTCACTTTTGTACTTGTGGGCTGAAAATATACCTCCCTTTTAGGGGCAACAAACTTTTTGGGGATTCGGGGTTTTTAAAAATTGAAAATTTTCGATTTTTCACTTGGGCCTCCCTTTAGGGGCAACTGTAACTCACTTTTGTACACTTGTGGGCCGAATATGGGCAAATTGGGGACATTTTTTTAAAATTTGAAAATTTTCGATTTTTCACCTCCCTTTAGGGGCAACTGTAACTCACTTTTGTACACTTGTGGGCCGAATATGGGCAAATTCAAATTGGGGACATTTTTAAAATTTGAAAATGATTGCCTCTTTTTTAAAAATTTTGAAAATTTTTCGATTTTTCACCTCCCTTTAGGGCAACTGTAACTCACTTTTGTACACTTGTGGGCCGAATATGGGCAAATTGGGGACATTTTTAAAAATTGAAAATTTTCGATTTTTCGCTCCCTTTTAGGGGCAACTGTATCACTTTTGTAACTCTACACTTGTGGGCCGAATATGGGCAAATTGGGGACATTTTTAAAAATTGAAAATTTTCGATTTTTCACCTCCTTTAGGGGCAACTGTAACTCACTTTTGTACACTTGTGGGCCGAATATGGGCAAATTGGGGACTTTTTAAAAATTGAAAATTTTCGATTTTTCCTCCCTTTAGGGGCAAGTGTAACTCACTTTTGTACACTTGTGGGCCGAATATGGGCAAATTCGGGGGACATTTTTTAAAAATTCGAAAATTTTCGATTTTTCACCTCCCCTTTTAGGGGCAACTGTAACTCACTTTTGTACACTTGTGGGCCGAATATGGGCAAATTCGGGGGACATTTTTAAAAATTCGAAAATTTTCGATTTTTCACCTCCCCTTTTAGGGGCAACTGTAACTCACTTTTGTACACTTGTGGGCCGAATATGGGCAAATTCGGGGGACATTTTTGAAATTTCGAAAATTTTCGATTTTTCACCTCCCCTTTTAGGGGCAACTGTAACTCACTTTTGTACACTTGCGGGCCGAATATGGGCAAATTCGGGGGACATTTTTAAAAATTGAAAATTTTCGATTTTCGCCTCCCTTTAGGGGCAACTGTAACTCACTTTTGTACACTTGTAAGGGCCGAATATGGGAAGAATTCAGGGACATTTTTAAAATTGAAAATTTTCGATTTTTCACCTCCCTTTTAGGGGCAACTGTAACTCACTTTTGTACACTTGTGGGCCGAATATGGGCAAATTGGGGCACATTTTTAAAAATTGAAAATTTTCGACTTTTTTTTCGCCTCCCTTTAGGGGCAACTGTAACTCACTTTTGTACACTTGTGGGCCGAATATGGGCAAATTGGGGACATTTTTTACTGTAACTCACTTTTGTACACTTGTAATATCAAATTGGGGCATTTTTTAAAAATTGAAAATTTTCGATTTTTCACCTCCCTTTAGGGGCAACTGTAACTCACTTTTGTACACTTGTGGGCCGAATATGGGCAAATTCGGGGACATTTTTAAAATTGAAAATTTTCGATTTTTCACTCCCCTTTAGGGGCAACTGTAACTCACTTTGTACACTTGTGGGCAGTATATGGTCGGGACATTTTTAAAAATTGAAAATTTTCGATTTTTCCCTCCCTTTAGGGGCAACTGTAACTCACTTTGTACACTTGTGGGTGGGCCGAATATGGGCAAATTGGGGACATTTTTAAAAATTGAAAATTTTCGATTTTTCGCCTCCCTTTTTAAACTTTTGTACATGTGGGCTGAATATGGGCAAATTGGGACATTTTTAAAAATTGAAAATTTTCGATTTTTCAGCTCCCTTTAGGGGCAACTGTAACTCACTTTTGTACACTTGTGGGCCGAATATGGGCAAATTCGGGGACATTTTTTAAAAATTAAAATTTTCGATTTTTCAGCCCTTTAGGGGCAACTGTAACTCACTTTTGTACACTTGTGGGCCGAATATGGGCAAATTGGGGACATTTTTAAAAATTGAAAATTTTCGATTTTTCGCCTCCCCTTTAGGGGCAACTGTAACTCACTTTTGTACACTGTGGGCCGAATATGGGCAAATTCGGGACATTTTTAAAAATTGAAAATTTTCGATTTTTCGCCTCCTTTAGGGGCAACAAACTCACTTTTGTACACTTGTGCCGAATATGGGCAAATTCAGGGGACATTTTTTAAAAATTGACTTGTGGGCCGAATTTTCGATTTTCCTCCCTTTAGGGGCAACTGTAACTCACTACAAATATGGGCAAATTAAATTTTCGATTTTCACCTCCCTTTAGGGGCAACTGTAACTCACTTTTGACTTGTGGGCCGAATATGGGCAAATTCGGGGACATTTTTAAAAATTGAAAATTTTCGATTTTTCACCCTTTTAGGGGCAACTGTAACTCACTTTTGTACACTTGGGCCGTGGGCATATAAAATTTCGGGGGACATTTTTAAAAAATTAAGAAAATTTACGATTTTTCACCTCCTTTAGGGGCAACTGTAACTCTTTGTATACACTTGTGGGCCGAATATGGGCAAATCTGGGGACATTTTAAAATTTGAAAATTTTCGATTTTTCACCTCCCTTTTAGGGGCAACTGTAACTCACTTTTGTACACTTGTGGGCCGAATATGGGCAAATTCGGGGGACATTTTTTAAAAATTCGAAAATTTTCGATTTTTCACCTCCCCTTTTAGGGGCAACTGTAACTCACTTTTGTACACTTGTGGGCCGAATATGGGCAATTCGGGGACATTTTTAAAAATTGAAAATTTTCGATTTTTCACCTCCCCTTTTAGGGGCAACTGTAACTCACTTTTGTACACTTGTGGGCCGAATATGGGCAAATTCGGGGGACATTTTTGAAATTTCGAAAATTTTCGATTTTTCACCTCCCCTTTTAGGGGCAACTGTAACTCACTTTTGTACACTTGTGGGCCGAATATGGGCAAATTCGGGGGACATTTTTGAAATTTCGAAAATTTTCGATTTTTCACCTCCCCTTTTAGGGGCAACTGTAACTCACTTTTGTACACTTGTGGGCCGAATATGGGCAAATTCGGGGGACATTTTTAAAAATTCGAAAATTTTCGATTTTTCACAACTAACTCACTTTTTAGGGGCATCTGGGGACTGTAACTCACTTTTGTACACTTGTGGGCCGAATATGGGCAAATTCGGGGGACATTTTTAAAATTTCGAAAATTTTCGATTTTTCGCCTCCCCTTTTAGGGGCAACTGTAACTCACTTTTGTACACTTGTGGGCCGAATATGGGCAAATTCGGGGGACATTTTTGAAATTTCGAAAATTTTCGATTTTTCACCTCCCCTTTTAGGGGCAACTGTAACTCACTTTTGTACACTTGTGGGCCGAATATGGGCAAATTCGGGGGACATTTTTAAAAATTTGAAAATTTTCGATTTTTCACCTCCCCTTTTAGGGGCAACTGTAACTCACTTTTGTACACTTGTGGGCCGAATATGGGCAAATTCGGGGGACATTTTTAAAAATTCGAAAATTTTCGATTTTTCACCTCCCCTTTTAGGGGCAACTGTAACTCACTTTTGTACACTTGTGGGCCGAATATGGGCAAATTCGGGGGACATTTTTAAAAATTTGAAAATTTTCGATTTTTCACCTCCCCTTTTAGGGGCAACTGTAACTCACTTTTGTACACTTGTGGGCCGAATATGGGCAAATTCGGGGGACATTTTTAAAATTTGAAAATTTTCGATTTTTCAGCTCCCTTTAGGGGCAACTGTAACTCACTTTTGTACACTTGTGGGCCGAATATGGGCAAATTTGGGGACATTTTTAAAAATTTGAAAATTTTCGATTTTTCACCTCCCCTTTTAGGGGCAACTGTAACTCACTTTTGTACACTTGTGGGCCGAATATGGGCAAATTCGGGGGACATTTTTTAAAAATTTGAAAATTTTCGATTTTTCACCTCCCCTTTTAGGGGCAACTGTAACTCACTTTTGTACACTTGTGGGCCGAATATGGGCAAATTCGGGGTTTTTAAAATTGAAAATTTTATTTTTCCCTCCTTTTAGGGGCAACTAACTCACTTTTGTACACTTGTGGCCGAATATGGGCAAATTTGGGGACATTTTTAAAAATTTGAAAATTTTCGATTTTTCACCTCCCTTTAGGGGCAACTGTAACTCACTTTTGTACACTTTGAATATAAACTGGACATTTTTAAAATTGAAATTTTTGATTTTTCACTTTTAGGGGTAACTCACTTTGTACGAATATGGGCAAATTCGGGGACATTTTTAAAAATTGAAAATTTTCGATTTTTCACCTCCCTTTAGGGGCAACTGTAACTCACTTTTGTACACTTGTGGGCCGAATATGGGCAAATTGGGGACATTTTTAAAATTTGAAAATTTTCGATTTTTCACCTCCCCTTTTAGGGGCAACTGTAACTCACTTTTGTACACTTGTGGGCCGAATATGGGCAAATTCGGGGGACATTTTTTAAAAAATTGAAAATTTTCGATTTTTCACCTCCCCTTTTAGGGGCAACTGTAACTCACTTTTGTACACTTGTGGGCCGAATATGGGCAAATTCGGGGGACATTTTTTAAAAAATTGAAAATTTTCGATTTTTCACCTCCCCTTTTAGGGGCAACTGTAACTCACTTTTGTACACTTGTGGGCCGAATATGGGCAAATTCGGGGGACATTTTTTAAAAAATTGAAAATTTTCGATTTTTCACCTCCCCTTTTAGGGGCAACTGTAACTCACTTTTGTACACTTGTGGGCCGAATATGGGCAAATTCGGGGCACATTTTTTAAAAATTTGAAAATTTTCGATTTTTCACCTCCCCTTTTAGGGGCAACTGTAACTCACTTTTGTACACTTGTGGGCCGAATATGG
This sequence comes from Lethocerus indicus, assembly GCA_019843655.1. Classification (NCBI taxonomy): domain Eukaryota; kingdom Metazoa; phylum Arthropoda; class Insecta; order Hemiptera; family Belostomatidae; genus Lethocerus; species Lethocerus indicus. Next base: position 22,601 of record JACDQD010000056.1, on the reverse strand, counting down.
GCAAATTCGGGGCACATTTTTTAAAAATTTGAAAATTTTCGATTTTTCACCTCCCCTTTTAGGGGCAACTGTAACTCACTTTTGTACACTTGTGGGCCGAATATGGGCAAATTCGGGGGACATTTTTAAAATTGAAAATTTTCGATTTTTCACTCCCTTTAGGGGCAACTGTAACTCACTTTTGTACACTTGTGGGCCGAATATGGGCAAATTCGGGGGACATTTTTAAAAATTCGAAAATTTTCGATTTTTCACCTCCCCTTTTAGGGGCAACTGTAACTCACTTTTGTACACGGGCCGAATATGGGCAAATTCGGGGACATTTTTTAAAAATTTGAAAATTTTCGATTTTTCACCTCCCCTTTTAGGGGCAACTGTAACTCACTTTTGTACACTTGTGGGCCGAATATGGGCAAATTATGGGACATTTTTTAAAAATTTGAAAATTTTCGATTTTTCGCCTCCCCTTTTAGGGGCAACTGTAACTCACTTTTGTACACTTGTGGGCCGAATATGGGCAAATTCGGGGCACATTTTTTAAAAATTTGAAAATTTTCGATTTTTCGCCTCCCCTTTTAGGGGCAACTGTAACTCACTTTTGTACACTTGTGGGCCGAATATGGGCAAATTCGGGGGACATTTTTTAAAAAATTGAAAATTTTCGATTTTTCACCTCCCCTTTTAGGGGCAACTGTAACTCACTTTTGTACACTTGTGGGCCGAATATGGGCAAATTCGGGGGACATTTTTTAAAATTTGAAATTTTGATTTTCGATTTTCACTCCCTTTAAAGGGGCAACTGTAACTCACTTTTGTACACTTGTGGGCCGAATATGGGCAAATTCGGGGGACATTTTTAAAAATTCGAAAATTTTCGATTTTTCACCTCCCCTTTTAGGGGCAACTGTAACTCACTTTTGTACACTTGTGGGCCGAATATGGGCAAACTTTTCTTGTGGGTGAATATGGGGGACATTTTTAAAAATCTGGCAAATCTGGGGAATTTAAAATCTGAAAATTTTGATTTTTCCACCTCCCTTTAGGGGCAACTGTAACTCACTTTTGTACACTTGTGGGCCGAATATGGGCAAATCTGGGGACATTTAAAATCTGAAAATTTTGATTTTTCCACCTCCCTTTAGGGGCAACTGTAACTCACTTTTGTACACTTGTGGGCCGAATATGGGCAAATCTGGGGACATTTTTTAAAAATTTGAAAATTTTCGATTTTTCTACCTCCCTTTAGGGGCAACTGTAACTCACTTTTGTACACTTGTGGGCCGAATATGGGCAAATTGGGGACATTTTTAAAAATTTGAAAATTTTCGATTTTTCACACTCCCTTTAGGGGCAACTGTAACTCACTTTGTACACTTGTGGGCCGAATATGGGCAAATTGGGGACTTTTTAAATTGAAATTTTCGATTTTTCACCTCCCTTTAGGGGCAACTGTAACTCACTTTTGTACACTTGTGGGCCGAATATGGGCAAATTGGGGGACAAAAATTGAAAATTTTCGATTTTTCTACCTCCCTTTAGGGGCAACTGTAACTCACTTTGTACACTTGTGGGCCGAATATGGGCAAATTCGGGGACATTTTTAAAAATTGAAAATTTTCGATTTTTCACCTCCCTTTAGGGGCAACTGTAACTCACTTTTGTACACTTGTGGGCCGAATATGGGCAAATTCGGGGGACATTTTTTAAAAAATTGAAAATTTTCGATTTTTCGCCTCCCCTTTTAGGGGCAACTGTAACTCACTTTTGTACACTTGTGGGCCGAATATGGGCAAATTCGGGGGACATTTTTTTTAAAATTGAAAATTTTCGATTTTTCGCCTCCCCTTTTAGGGGCAACTGTAACTCACTTTTGTACACTTTGTGGGCCGAATATGGGCAAATTCAGGGGACATTTTTAAAAATTCAAAATTTTCGATGATTTTCACCTCCCTTTTAGGGGCAACTGTAACTCACTTTTGTACACTTGTGGGCCGAATATGGGCAAATCTCAGGGGACATTTTTAAAAATTAAAAATTTTCGATTTTTCACTTTAGGCAACTGGCAATTGTACCTCACTTTTGTACACTTGTGGGCCGAATATGGGCAAACTTTTTGGGACATTTTTAAAAATTGAAAATTTTCGATTTTTCACCTCCCTTTTAGGGGCAACTGTAACTCACTTTTGTACACTTGTGGGCCGAATATGGGCAAATTTGGGGGACATTTTTTAAAAAATTGAAAATTTTCGATTTTTCCTCCCTTTTAGGGGCAACTGTAAACTCACTTTTGTTTGGGCTGAATATGGGCAAATTGGGGATGGCATTTTTTAAAAATTAATTTTTGATGATTTTCACGTCCCTTTAGGGGCAACTGTAACCTCACTTTTGTACACTTGTGGGCCGAATATGGGCAAATTGGGGCATTTTTAAAAATTCGAAAATTTTCGATTTTTCACCTCCCTTTAGGGGCAACTGTAACTTCACTTTTGTACACTTGTGGGCCTGAATATGGGCAAATTTGGGACTTTTTTAAATTTAAATTTTCGATTTTCGAACCTAGAAATACATTTTGGGCCTAGAAATAATTTTTGAGCCCTAAAATTGCATTTTTGGGTCTAAAATGGCATTTTTGGGTCTAAAATGGCATTTTTGGGCCAAAAATGGCATTTTTTCTAAAAAATTTATGGCATTTATTAAAAAATGGCATTTTTTGCATTTTGTCCCAAAATGGCATTTTGGCCTAAAAATAGCATTTTTGGGCCTAAAAAAAGCATTTTTATTTTAGACCTAAAAATTGGCATTTTTCTAAAAATTGGCATTTTTAAAAATGGCATTTTTGCATTTTGGACCTAAAACCGCATTTTACGTTTGTTAATTTTGCGTCTAAAAATGGCATGGTTCTAAAATGGCATTTTTGCATTTTTGAGCGTCTAAAAATGGCATTTTTGGACCAATTTGGAGCGTCTGGAGCCAAAATCGCATTTTTCGTCTAAAATGGCATTTTTGCATTTTTGAGTTAATAAAATGGCATTTTTTCAATTTTGGACAATGTCTAAAATGGCATTTTTCCTAAAATATGGCATTTTTTAAAATAAATGGCATTTTTGGACCTAAAATGGCATTTTGAGCCTAAAATTTTTTTGCATTTTAAGCAATTTGCAATTTTTTAAAATGGCATTTTGGGGCTAAAACGCATTTTTACCTAAAATTTTATTTTGTCTATAAATGGCATTTTGGGTCTAAAACAGCATTTTAAATAATTTTGCGTCTAAAATGGCATGGCATTTTTTGCGTCTAAAATTTTGGCATTTTAAAATGGCTAATTTTGCGTCTAAAATGGCATTTTGCGTCTAAAATAGCATTTTTGCGTCTAAAATGGCATTTTTAAAAATAGCATTTTTGCGTCTAAAATAGCATTTTGAGCCTAAAATAGCTTTTAGAGCCTAAAATAGCATTTTTAACAATTTGCTAATATTAAAAATGGCATTTTGGGCCTAAAACCGCATTTTGGCCAATTTGCGTCTAAATGGCATTTTGGGTCTAAAAAGCATTTTATTTTGCGTCTAAAAATTTACGTCTAAAAATGGCATTTTTTGCGTCTAAAAAGCATTTTGCGTCTAAAATAAAATGCATTTTGCGTCTAAAAATGGGCATTTTGCGTCTAAAATGGCATTTTTTGCGTCTTGCGCTAAAATGGCATTTTTGAAGTTAAAAATGGCATTTTTATGTCTAAAATGGCATTTTTTCTAAAAATGCATTTTCGTCTAAAAATGGCATTTTGCGTCTAAAATGGCATTTTGGGCCTAAAATAGCATTTTGAGATTTTGGCGTTAAAAATTTGCCTAAAAATGCATTTTGCCAATTTTGTCTAAAATGGCATTTTTCTTGGGCGTCTAAAATGGCATTTTTGTCTAAAACGTCTAAAATGCATTTTGCGTCTAAAAAATTCTTAGCATTTTCAATAAAATGGCATTTTTGTCTAAAATGGCATTTTGTGGCATTTTGGTCCTAAAATAGCATTTAAAATTTTTGCCTAAAATGGCATTTTCCTAAAATGCATTTGAGCCTAAAATAGCATTTTGTCTAAAATGGATTTTGTTCTAAAAATTTTGGTCTAAAAGCATTTTTTAAAAATGGCCTAAAAATATAATTTTGGCCTAAAATAGCATTTTGAAAAATAGCATTTTGAGCCTAAAAATAGCCTAAAATATATAATTTTGGCCTAAAATAGCATTTTGAAAAATAGCATTTTGAGCCTAAAAATAGCCTAAAATGGCATTTTAGTCATTTTGGCCGCATTTTTGGGCGTCTAAAATGGCATTTTTTTTATAAAAATGCATTTTTTTAAAATGGACTAAAAATGGCATTTTGGGCTTTTTGCTAAAATTTAAAATGGCATTTTTGTCTAAAATGGCATGGCATTGCATTTTGTCTAAATGGCATTGCGTCTAAAATGGCATTTTTGCGTCTAAAATGGCATTTTGGCGTCTAAATGCATTTTTGTCTAAAATGGCATTTTGCGTCTAAAATGGCATTTTGCCTTATGTCTAAAATGGCATTTTGCGTGCATTTTTATTAAAATGGCATTTTAAGGTCTAAAATGGCATTTTGGGCGTCTAAAAATAGCATTTTGAGCCTAAAATGGCATTTTTGAGCCTAAAATGGCATTTTGAGCCTAAAATAGCATTTTTTGATCCTAAAAAGCATTTTGGAGCCTAAAAAAGCATTTTTGAGCCTAAAATAGCATTTTTGAGCCTAAAATAGCTTTTTTGGTTTAAAATGGCATTTTGGGCCTAAAACCGCATTTTGGCCAATTTTACGTCTATAAAATTTTGGGTCTAAAATGGCATTTTTGGGCATTTTCAATGGCATTTTTGCGTCTAAAATGGCATTTTTTTAAAAAATGGCATTTTGGGCATTTTCTAAAAATAGCATTTTGACCTAAAATAGCATTTAAAATAAGCCTAAAAATTTTTATTAATATGGGTTAAAAATTTTGGCATTTTTTAAAAATGGCATTTTATGTCTAAAATGGCATTTTGTCTAAAAATGGCATTTTTAAAATAGCATTTTGCCTAAAATGGCATTTTTGGCATTTTGCGTCTAAAATGGCATTTTGGGCCTAAAAATGGCAATTTGCGTCTAAAATGGCATTTTTCTAAAATGGCATTTAAAAATGGCATTTTGTCTAAAATGGCATTTTGGGCCTAAAATGGCATTTTTCTAAAATAGCATTTTGGGTCTAAAATGGCATTTTACTCTATAAATGGCATTTTTTGGCCAATTTTACGTCTTAAAATAGCATTCTTGACCTAAAAATGGCATTTTTGGCCAATTTTGCGTCTAAAAATGGCATTTTTGGACCTAAAAACCGCATTTTTTGGCCAATTTTGCGTCTACAAATGGCATATTTGGGTCTAAAAACAGCATTTTTAGGCCAATTTTGCTTTAAAAATGGCATTTTTGGGGCTAAAAACCGCATTTTTTGGCCAATTTTACGTCTTAAAATAGCATTTTTGACCTAAAAATGGCATTTTTGGGCTTATTTTGCGTTAAAAATGGCATATTTGGGCCTAAAAATGGCATTTTTGGCGCAATTTTGCGTATAAAAATGGCATTATTGGGGCCAAAATCTAATATTTGGGCCAATTTTGCGTTAGAAATAGCATTTTTGGGCCTAAAAATAGCATTTTTGTGCCAATTTTCCGTCTAAAAATGGCATTTTTGGGCCTAAAAACCGCCTTTTTTGACCAATTTTGCGTTAAAAATGGGAATTTTTGGCCTAAAAACCGCATTGTTTGACCAATTTTGCGTCTAAAAATAGCATTTTAAGGGCTAAAAATGGAATTTTTGGGCCAATTTTGCGTAAAAAATGGCATTCTTGCGTCCAAAAATTGAATTTTTCGCCGTAAAAATGACATTTTCTGGCCAATTTTGGGTATAAAAATGCCATTTTTGACTTAAAAACTTCAGTTTCGGGCCAATTTTGCGTTTAAAAATGCAATTTTAGGGCCTAAAAACAGCATTTTCCTGACAATTTTGCCTCTAAAAATGGCATTCTAGCTCTCAAAACTGCTTTTTGGAGCTGATTTTGGGTCTAAGAATGCCATTTTTTGGCCTAAACATCGCATTTTTGGGCCTAAACACCGCATTTTTCGGCCTAAACACTGTATTTTTTGGCCAATTCTGCGTCTAAAATGGCATTTTTGGGCCTAAAACCGCATTTTTGGGTCAATTTTGCGTTAAAATGGCATTTTTCGTGTTTAATGGCATTTTGGCCTGAAAACAGCATTTTGGGCCTAAAACCGTATGATTTTGGCTTTTATGGGCTAATTCTTGGCCTAAAACATTTTCGGGCCTAAAAACCTTTTAAAATGGGCCAATTTTTTGCGTCTAAAATGGCATTTTGTCTAAAAACAGCATTTTCGGGCCAATTCTTCGTCTAAAAATGTTATTTTTGGGCCTAAAAACCGCTTTTATGGGCAAATTATTCGTTAAAAATGTCATTTTTGCGTTAAAAGTGGCATTTTTGGGTCTGAAAACAGCATTTTTGGACCTAAAAACCGTATTTTTGGCAGATTTTGAGTCTTAAAACCGCATTTTTTGGCCAGTTTCGCGTCTAAAAATGATATTTGTTGGCCTGAAAACAGCATTATTTGTAAATGTTGCGTCTAAAAATGGCATTTTTGGGCCTGAAAACCGCATTTTTCCTCAAGTTTGTATCTAACAATGGTATTTTTTAGCTTAAAAACAGCATTTTTGGCCGATTTTGCGTCTACAAAATGCATATTTGGGCCTAAAAGCCTCATTTTTGGCCGTTTTTGGACCGAAAATCCTTAGTATTGGCCGATTTTGGGACCAAAAACAGCATTTTCGGGCCAATTTCGCGTCTAAAAATGGCAGTTTAGGGCCTCACAACTGCATTTTTGCGTCTAAAAATAGCTTTTTTGGGATAAAATCCGCAGTTTTCCTCAATTCTTTGTCTAAAAATGGTATTTTTTAGCCTAAAAACAGCATTTTGGCCGATTTCGGGACTGAAATCCTTATTTTTGGCCTAAAAACCGCATTATTGTGTCGATATCGGGCCTATAATGCTCATTTTTGGCCGTTTTTGGACCGAAAATCCTTATTATTGGCCGATTTAGATTAATTTGCAGGCGGAAAAAAGGGTTTTCTACAAGGTGCAGGGCAATTTCGAGGTAGGTAAATGGTTTTGTCAACAGTTTTAGCGCAATTAGTCGGTATAAAGAGGGTTTTATTCCGAACGGAATAAATGGAATTACAAAAATGGATTTTTTGGGCCAATTTTCCGTCTAAAAATGGCATTTTTGGGCAAATTTTGCGTCTACAAATGGAATTTTTGGGCCTAAAAACCGCATTTTTTGGCCAATTTTGCGTCTACAAATGGCATTTTTGAGTTAAAAATAGCATATTTATGCCTAAAAATGGCATTTTTGAGTTAAAAATAGCATATTTGGGCCTAAAAATGGCATTTTTGGACGTAAAAACCGCATTTTTTAGCCAATTTTGCGTCTACAAATGGTATTTTTGAGTTAAAAATAGCATATTTATGCCTAAAAATGGCATTTTGAGTTAAAATAGCATATTTAGCCTAAAATGGCATTTTTGGACGTAAAAACCGCATTTTTGGGCCAATTTTGCGTCTACAAATGGCATTTTTGAGTTAAAAATAGCATATTTATGCCTAAAAATGGCATTTTTGAGTTAAAAATAGCATATTTGGGCCTAAAAATGGCATTTTTGGACCTAAAAACCGCATTTTTGGGCCAATTTTGCGTCTACAAATGGTATTTTTGAGTTAAAAATAGCATATTTATGCCTAAAAATGGCATTTTTGGACCTAAAAACCGCATTTTTGGGCCAATTTTGCGTTAAAAATTGCATTCTAGCGTCTAAAAATGGCATTTATAGGCCTAAAAATGGCATTTATGGGCCTAAAAATGGCATTTATGGGCCTAAAAATGGCATTTTTGGGCCTGAAAACCTCATTTTCGGGCCGATTTTGCGTCTATATATATATATATATATATATATATATATATATATATATATATATATATATATATATATCGATATATCGAACACGCGCGATAACCTCGTTGGCGGTGGGGCGGTCTACAGTAAATATTAACCCGTTATTATTATTATTATTATATTATTATTATTATTATTATATTATTAACACGGAAGTGATTCGTTATCGATACACCGAACGCCGTAGTCGGTTCCGCTACCGTTCTCAAAAAAAAAAACGATAAAACGAACTCGCTAATCGGTGGCCTTTTTATCGACTCCTATTCCTATTCGTATTTAAATAATTTAAATATTTATTCCTATTAATAATTTTCGTAGGTGGCCGAGAGAGCGGGGCGGGTGTACATAAAGTGGATAAATAGAGTGGATGGGTGGTTTATACGCAGTGGTATCGATGCTGTTATTTCTATCCTGTTATATGATGTGTCATCGCCGTTTTATACCGTGTGTTGTAGGTGATTTTTTTTTTTTAAGAGGGAGTGGGAAGGGACTGTGTGTGTGTGAGTGTGTCGGACAAAAATGCCCGTTACGATAGGAGTGCCGGTGAAATAGTAATAGCGGTCCTGTCCATTTATTCTATAGACTGTTTATCGTCTATTCTATAGAGTGTCTTAATAATAGTTTGAGGGAGGGAGGGAGGGTAAGGAGATGAACACCGGATATCGGTAACCGTGGGCGGAGACACGACGACAACAGCAGCAGCGGCGGCGGCGGCCGCCCGCCCAACCTCACCCCATTTCAGTACACTGAAAACACTATTTATTATACCTTTTTTCGCCAATTTCCCCAGTTCTAGAGACGGTTATTATATTAAATCGGTACGGGAGTTATTATACTAGTTGTTCCCTGCGCCCCCTGCTGAGATAATGGCCGCCGAATTGACTACGGAACAGCAACAGGTAATTCTCGTTTTTAAAAAAGTTTTTCGTTTTATTTTCGCTTTTATCTCTCAGGTCTACGTGTGTGTTGTGTGTGAGTTGGGGGCCCGGCCCGGCCCTATTCTCCGAATGCGGCGAGTCACCGCTTACCGCTTTACCGCTTTTACCGATTATCCCAACACGACGATTTTCGCCGGTCCATCTCTAAAGGGCCCCACCGTATTCGTATTATAATTTATAGTCCCCGGCGGACATACGACGGAACGGTAAAAAGGATTTGTTGGCGAGAGAACATATGAACGGAACGGTAAAAAGGATTTGTTGGCTGAGAGCAGGCGTACGATCGAACGGTAAAAATGCTTCGGTAGCTGAGAGCGGACGATGACCGAACGGTAAAAAGGCTATGTGGTAGTTGAGAGCAGAGATATGACCGGACGGTAAAAAGGATTTGTTGGCGAGTGGAGATGACCGGAACGGTAAAAAGGCGGCGGTGGCTGAATAGAACGGTAAAAGGGAGCTGAGAGCGAGATGATCGAACGAATAGTAAAAGGCTATGGTAGTTGGCGAGCAGAGATATGACCGGACGCAGTAAAAAGGCTGTTGGCCGAGAGTGAGGACCAGAACGGTAAAAGGATTTGTTGAGTGGAGATACCGAACGGTAAAAGCGGTGGGCAGGAACGGTAAAAAGGATTTGGTTGGCGAGGTGGAGATCCGGAGCGGTAAAAGGGATTTGTTGGCTGGAGATACGACCCGAATGGTAAAAAGGCTATGGTAGTTGAAGCGAGTGACCGGGAACGGTAGCTGCGGTAGCTGAGAGAACGGTAAAAAATTTGTGGCGAGAGTAGACATATGAGCGGAGCGGTAAAAAAGGTTTTGGCAGTTGAAAGCGGAGATACAACCGGGACAGTAAAAAAGCGGTAGCTTAGAGATATGACCGAACGGTAAAAGACTTTGGTGGCGAGCGGACGATATGACGGAGCGGTAAAAGGTTTTGGTAGGGCGGGAGAGCATGACCGGAATAAAAAGGGATTTGCTGGCTGAGAGCAGAGGCGACCGAACGGTAAAAGGTTCGACATTTTGAATTTTGCCTCCGTATCCGATTTCCAAACGTTTTAGACGGGTCAGATTCCGATGGAAATTCCGTATTGTCGTAGCTATTCACCCTCCGCCTGTCCACAATCGGGGCAAAATTTGCTGATAATTATATTTGATTGGTAAAAAAACCTTTGCCGAAGCGTGACGCTGTTGGTGCATCAAAACGTAAAGACTTGATGGACATAATTGGGCAGTTAGTGATACTTGAATTAATGCTTTGTTCGCTGTTCGCACTCTTCTATAGCTGAGCGCTATAGGTGCTGTTCTAGTCCGTTCGGTCACCAAAGCCTTTTTACCATTCAGTCGTAAGTGCCGCTCTGGTCCAGTCAGAACTTTTTACCGTCAGAATCCGGCTCTCTTCACCAGCCTTTTTACCGTTCCAGTCATACGTCCGCTCGGCTACCAAGCATTTTACCGTTCCAGATCGTATGCTCTCAGCCACCAAAGCCTTTTTACCATTCCGTAAGTCCACTCGGTCACAAAGCCTTTTTACCGCTCCGTCGTCGTCCGCTCTCAGCATGGTATTGATTTGGCTCTTATGATTGATTATATTATAAATCTTTCAACGTCACTTTTAGTGTCGACGACGACAACAAAAAATGCAAACTTTTGCCTTTCTATTTAAAATTTGTTCGTCTGCACGTTGTGGCATCTGGCGAATTTGCGCGTTAAATAAATAACGAGCGGAAATTTGTTCGTCCCCGTTATATCAATTGAAACTCTCCTTGTAACTCGAAAGTGATATTTTTCGATTTTGTCAGACAAACAAATATCTATCGTTTAGTGAACGTCTATCGGATGTCACCTCTTCTGTAGGTTCTGGAGGTTTCTTCTAATAAACAGCTCGTCGATTTCAACCTTATTATTGGTCTATAAATAAATTATCGGTCTATAAAATCTATAAATGGACGAGATCAATCTGTACGTCGTTAAATTTGTTATTGTAGCGAAACAAGACCGGTAAAGGTAACGCGTAACAATACATGCGCAAGTAATATGGATATTGTTTTTATATTAGATATGTTCACCTGTAAAAAGTATCCAATAACATCATGCGCTCTCAAGCCCATTATTATTATTATTATTATTATGTATCGGGTTTTTTATACTCTCATTTCGATTATTCTACTGGAATGTGAGTGGACGGCGCCGATATTTTAAGTAGAGATCGAAACCGATGCGATTTCTAAGCATCTTGGAAAGCATTTTATTTCTTTATAACCAGCCCGTTTATTCATTCACGGAACCTTATCTTTATGATACAATTTTATGGGCCTTCGGGTTGATAAAAAGATAAAAAGGGGCAAAATACTGAAGCGAATAAGAATTGAAGCGTTCAATATGTATATATATATATATATATATATATATATATAAATTTCTCAGTATAAGAGAATTCAATTATGTGTGATAATTTTCATTGTATTTTGCTTTTTCTAACAGTTGTCATACCGATTACTGTAATCACTTATTTATCGTTAATAAACATTTTGCGAATTAACGATTACAGTTTTTGCTAGCTCTAATTAAAGGAAATACATCGACCGTGTTAACTTAATTATTACGACATTTTCTGTCACCCTTCATCAAGAAACTGTACAAAGAGTGAAGCGGAGAACTTTTTTGTTATAAAAGGTACAAGGTTAACACCGACAGTTAATGATCAAAAGATTTAACTAAATAATATATTAATCTCCATTTCTTCTGATAAGGTTTATAAGATATAAGGTTTATTAAACTATTAAACAATACAATATTGAGTAATAAAGCACCCTCTTTGGTCTATTGGCCATCGAAAGAGTTTTAACATTCAATGTTAAACACATTAACATTGATTAACCATTGATGTTTGTACATAAATGACATCAACTTGTATCCGAAATAACTCGTAGGACTTTTATTGACTGGGAAATCAAAGTTAGCCGGCTGCTCGGAGCAAATTTTATGGCATCGCTGGTACCGGCGAAAAATTGGTGCCGGACAGTCTCCGTCTCGTCGTTACCTGTTTATTACGGCGAAAAAAAACTTCAGAACGATAACAGCCGTCCGTAGGTTCTACGGTCGGGTTATAAATAACCTACTCTACCTTTTTCGTTAACGTAAAACTCTATATATATATATATACGAGCTCGCCAAACGGTCCGCCGGTTTATTTAATTTCATTGAGGCCAATCGGTCGATTAGATCCGTAATAATACCGACGGCCGTTCTATCGGCTCGACAACTAAGTTATTGCGGAATTCAATGACAAGTGGCGCGTTGTACTTATTTTCAAGTACGTCGACATGTTTGCGCACAGATAAGATATTTTTCGATACGTTATTATTTCGGTCCTTTCTGAAACGTTCGGTATTGAAATTACATATCGACCGGTCGAATTGTATGCTTAAAGACGGTGAACCGGCGAGAGTTTCCGTCGCATTTCTCTTTTATTTTCTCAATGATGAAGCGTTCGGCGGTGTCGGTACCGTTTCGCGAAATTCCGTCAAGTGGGGGATTTTTCGTTAAAAGACGAGGAGTGCTCGGACGAATAAAGGCCGATTATCGTGATTCGGATATCCGTAGTTCGACACCGGGCACACATTGCGGAGAAGCCGAATCTATCTTATACTGGACGATTCAAACAATCTACGGCTTATTATTATAGAACTTGTAATAGGTACAACAATTGTCGAAACATCTCCGAAATAATACCGTCGAAATTTGTCAGTTTATACTTTTCCTTAGCATAATACTCTTGCCAGAGTTATAAACTGTGTAATGCACGTCCGTTTAGGCATATTTTAAATAGAGTTTTAAATAGTGCGGACCGAATGGTAGTGAAGCGGTATTAAATTAATAATTGGGAGCGTCGAGAGAGAGCGTCGATCGCTAATGGCCGATGGGTGGCGGCTATGACCGTGTGATGGAGCCCGAGTAGGAAATGGAGAACAATTGTTCAATTAGAAAATAGATCGGGATCTCGCTACAGGCTACGCACCGCTCTATCGCTAAAGCGGCAATTATCGCGCTTCTCCCGCTCTCCAGGATTATTACCGCCTATCGCGCGCCCACTCAAAAGAACCGAGTTGAACTGAAAATTTGACTCGTAAGGCCGTTACTAAACGGACGCCGAAATTGACCTCAACCGCGACAGACTGACAGTATACAAAGCGATACTGAAACCGACGGAATTGAGCTATATGGGGTTCCACCACCGAGACATCCGACATCGCTCTCATCCGGAGATTCCGATCGAAAGTCCTTCCAGTACCGTCCTTAATGCTCCCCGGGTATGTTTCTAACGGACAATCCACAATGACCTCTCAACATACCCCGGACAGTCGACCAAGTCGAAAATCCCACCCCTTTCTCCTCATCCCAATCCACTCCCTGTTCAGTCCCTCTCCTCTCTGGGCTTAACGCTGGCCCACAGATCTTCTTACCCATAGAATTGTTTCACCGAACCATAAATTATTTCACGATTGTGAATAGTTCTTTTGTCGAGCCATTCGGCGAGAAACATACCCTCAACACATGTACAACATAATTATGTTATAATTGATTGTACGAATAAAGAAAAAAAAAAAAAAAGAAAACCCTTATTACTTTACCTGCACGCCGGGTACGTTTGAAATCGACTCGCGACAGGCCAGAGATAACAGCTCGCCTCGGACACAATTCCTGGTCATGTTAGCGATACAACTTATATATATTACCGGTCAAAAAGCGCCGGCGGTCGTGCCGTCAAATACTCATACTGCCATTGTACAGATAACTAGAGTAAGTGAAGTCGATTGTACGATAAAGTTGGAAAAAAATTGAAGAAATATACTTTTTGTTAATTTGATATACCTGTGCGTGTGTGTGTGGTCTGCGAGGGGTTGGAATATACTGTAGGTTCGTGATGTTTCTGTCTCCTCTCTCGCTGGTTTGGTCTTTTGCTAGACTGTGGTTTCGGCCGCTCGCCATCTTCAGTAGCGCCCTGTGTGTCACTGTCACTGTTAGCACTTTGGATGTTTTTTGGGCCATCCTCACTGCAGTGCACTGTCACTTTCACATGTACTGTAGTGTCTGTCAGTATGTCAGTCTTATATATATATATATATATATATATATATATATATATATATATATATATATATGTGTTCTGTTATTGTTATTGGGGATTATGTTTGTCTGAATGTGACAACACAGTGGGCAGCAGTGAGAGGATGCCCAAAAAAAAAACATCCAAAGCGCTACTGAAGATGGCGAGCGGCCGACAAACCGCAGTCTAGCAAAAGACCAAACGGCGGCGAGAGAGAGGAGACAGAAACTTCACGAACCTACAATACTTTTCGCTTTTATTACACTTTTGGGTCTAAAACACTCTAATACACTCTGGATGACTTTTCTAATTGTTGTTGTTTGTGTGTTTGTGGAAGGGGGTGAAGAATTTCCTTGAGGCGGTGAACAAGTTGAGGAAGCGGCGTCCCGGCGGCAGCGTCTCCGTGTCGACTGCGCTAAAGTTCCTCCAGGCGAGGAAGTTCGACGTGTCGAGAGCGATTGCGCTGTTCGAACAGCACGAGATAACGAGGCACAGGGAGGGACTCGTGCATCTCGATCCCAACAACGAACCGCTCAAGACAGAATTGAACACGGGCAAATTCACAATACTGGTAACGACAACGATATCTATCCATCTCCTCACACGTTAGCGCTCTCCACTTCTATAGATGTTTGCGACATAAACACTAGGTTTATGCTACATAAAATTATCTAATTTGAATTTCGATCAAAGTTTGCATTTTTATTTTTACACCTTTCGTTGGCTCATCAATTTAACAAGGAAATATATATATATATATATATATATATATATATATATATATATATATATATCGATATATCCTATAACCTCGTGGTGGGGATACAGTAAATATTAACCCTATTATTATTATTATTATTATTATTATTATCACGGAAGTGATTCGTTATCGTTACACGCGCATAGTGGTTCCGCTACGTTCTCAAAACGCATAAACACTAGGTTTATGCTATAAAAATTATCTAATTTGAATTTCGATGAAAGTTTGCATTTTATTTTTTACCTTCGGCTCATCAATTTAACAAATATATATATATATATATATATATATATATATAGTTTATATTTATTTTTTTCAAATCGTTTGTAATTTTTGAAATCCCCTAAGCGGTATATAGGATTATCCGCGTACGGATGATCAGGGCAAGATGCCGAGCGAAACACGCTGGTTTTAACGCACTATAGTGCAGTTTTAACTGCACTGTCGCATCTAGCCTAGCTTAAAAGAAACTGTTAACGGATGTATAGACTTCGAAAAAATTTGAATCGCACCAAATATAAGGCGGCGGTCATTTCCGATTTCCTATCCGATAAATTGAGTTGAAAAACAATAAATGTAAAAGTGACAGCGGTCGGCGTCAATATTTTGAAATGTATCGAAAAGTTTTAACCGCTATAGTCCAGTTGGTGAAAAGAAACTCGCCGACGGTGCAATACGTAAATGGGTTGTATAGACATGAAAAATTCGAATCGAAAATTGTCCGAAAATATTATTCGACTTTGAATGGTGAAATTTTCCCTCTTCCGATTCGGTCAAATTTCCGATTTCCTATCCGATAAATTGCGCCAAAAAAAAAAAAACAATACTTTAAAGTTCAATATTTTAAGCGGTTGACATTTTTAGATCGAGCGAATTTCCGGTCGACTATTGCGTAAGATCGTTTCTGGTTGCACACTTCGGTGGGCATTTATACCGTCGCACTTTTTTCAATATCGGAAAGTCGTTGCCGACGCAGTTTTTGTTCCGTTTTGTCGTTTCTATCGCGTTCGCTTTCACTTAACGATAAAACAATACTACGGAGGGAGCAATTAATATTACTCTATCGAGTCTAACTTTCCGATTGTTAATCAGCCGTCATAATCGCGACGGTAATCACAAATATAATTACCAGTTTGCGATCGATTGAATCGATCGAGATGGATAACTAAGTTCTACTTAGTCAAGCACGTCTCGACCGGCTGCTATTCCGTGAATTCGCCTCCGACCGAGTCGAATCGGTCTACCTTTCGGGAGGCGCGACACTTCAGCGCAAATACGGTTCAGTCGCTAACTCGAACGATCGATTCCGCGAATAGAAATTCTCGATATTAATATATATATATATATATATATATCGTGTATTGTTAACGTAGCAAATATTGTGATATTTGTACAGCCTACGAGGGACGGTTCGGGAGCGGCGATAGCTGTGTTCACGGCGAGGATACACTGCCCTCAGACGACTACGCATCAGACAACCTTACAGGTCGCTATCTCTCAAATTACCTTTTTTTTTTTTTTATATATAATAAGCGGTTCATTTTGCTTATTATTTCTTATCGTCTCCTTGACGATACGGTCTCGTTGAGACTTGCGGCAGAATTAAATTAAATTTGAATTTGTCTACTCGACAATATGCTAACAATATATATTTCGCGTTTATAACCGTATGCGGGTGTGGGCCAAGTTTAGAAAATGGCGCGAGGATTGTTCAATGGGCGCTTCTTCCGAATTCTACAGCCAGACAGCTTATATGTGTCGGTCTAATTTTTGCGTTAATTTAAAGGCTTCGGCGGTCGAAGAGGAATCAACGAAAGAGGTTCGAACGGATCGGTAATTAGCGTAAGTTATGGAACGGTGGCGATTGATTACTTTCGTCGGTAGCTTTCGCCCGAACGCTAGAATAAGCTCGGCGACACTGAGACAGTAACCTGATTGCGCTGTCTAAGCGCGGCAACGTCAACGACTAAGAATATGTATTCCCTTTAAGGGGCCTCCGATGGTTGTTCGCCGTGGCGTGCCGGCGGTTCCAAATCTAATAAGTACGGACGTTGACTGGAATAATTATGTGATGGTCTCGCTCTATCCTTGCGTGTAGTGGGGCGGTATCGGACGGCGGCGTTCGAGCCCGCCTCGTTGTTAATTGTCCATTAGTCGTCACTTAGAGGCGACCCTAGAGATCAATACTTACAATTAGTTTTACCCAATTACTAATGCCAATTTTCCGTTAATTACTTTTGTTATTGTTTATCGTGCGCAGGGTTTGGTCTACCAGTTGGACGTCGCTCTCGAAAGCGTCGAAACTCAGAAGGCCGGTCTAGTTTTCATATACGACATGTCCGATTCGAAATACGCCAATTTCGACTACGACCTCAGTCAAAAAATACTGACTCTCCTGAAGGTATTTATTTATTTATTTTCTCGTCTCTCTCTTCCGATATATATATATATATATCCGTTTTTTGTCGATTCGTTTTTAACGGATGGCACCATCAAATATTCCGCCAATTGAAATAAACTTATTATTCGTAAATTTTACATTCTCCGTTAATCGTCTCTACTTGTTAATATAATATAGCCAGATTCGGAGAGCGAAAAGAAATGTTTACGAATAACTACAAACAGAAACGATTTAAAATATGCGGATATTTTTGGGATGCACATATATATATATATATATATATATATATATATATATATATTTATATATATATATAAAAATTGTAGGCCATTGAAGGACTTTTTTCGTTAATTAAATTCGTTTTGAGCGAGAACGGGAGATCTCTCAATGGCGCACGTCAATCAATTTGAATTGAGCTCAGAATTGAATTGAGGAAAAATGTAGAAAATATTTCTAATTGAAGAGTAATTGTATATTTCAGGTATCTTCAATTAAAACGGGGAAGCGTTAATTACGGCAAGTAAAGTTTATTGGTGTGTTCTTACGCCCTACCTTTTATTTAATTTTTTTTTTTTTCTTTTTTTATTCATCCACTCATTTCTGTTCTAACGTTTGGTCAATGATATTTATAATAGCTTTTATTATAACACTTTTTTTTTTATATATACATATATACGTACGAAAGTATGTTCTTATGAGTAATTTTATCGTGAAATTAGTTTTCGTTTATTACGAGTGCAACCGACGATTATCCGTTTTCGTTATTTGTTTTTCGAAAAGTGCTTCTTAATCGGTCAATTTCTATTTTGAAATATTTTAACTATATTACAAAATTATTCAATTTCCTCTCCACCGTTGTAAGACGCACGATTTCTGCATGTACGCTTTCTATAGACACATAACTGTACTTGTACGCGGACGACTTACAGACCGATGTAAGGATAAAGAGTTGTATTTAATTAAACGATGTATCCTCTATCGGGATTATGTATCCTTCAATGGGATAAATAAGTAATTTGTTTCTTGTTGGCAAAAATCGTCTATCCCGTATCCTGCCAATTCTAATTTCGATCGATAAAGTTGAGTCGTATTCAAATTATGCAATTTCAAACTCAACGACAACTTTCACGACAACGTATATATATATATATATATATATATATATATATATATATATATATATATATATATGTGTCTAAACTGGTTAAGAAGCACTGTAATTGAGAATGCATCTTTCTGGATGTTTTATGTTTCGTTTTTAAATGTCCGTCGAAAAGAAACTGAGTAAAATGACACGAGAAAGCACTTGTATCTGTTAAAACAGAGCACTTGCAAGTAAAGTAAAATGAAATATGGTCGTAAATACGATAGAATTAGAATTAGCGATTTTATTTTTTTTTAGATTTTTTGGTTTTGTTTTTATTGCGTTTTTTGAAATGTTGACAGTTGGCAAGCTTTGTTAACGGAACACGGACGGAATAGCCGATCGGTGTTCCGATTAGTAATAATCCATCGTCTGTTTGGCTGTTGGCTGTTTAGTTGTCATCGGTTTTTACTATATTTATTTTATTTATTTTTCTCTCTTTCGTTTTTCTCTCGCTGCGACTAAGAGACAATGCATCTCATACTCGTTTTGGCATCATTATTATTAAAAAACTGTGCACGCACGTTGTAATCTAATTGTTTTAATACGACTTGTAGAGCGATTCAGTGGCGGAGCGACTTCGGCGCTCGCTGCTAATCTGTGCGTTGCGCTCTCGAACTCTGTCGACAAACTTTAAACAATTTAACGTTCAAATTTGATGTTGTTGTTGTTGTCGAATTTCTGAACCTAAGTGCTACGAATTTGAATCTATCTCTCGCCTCGGTTAAATTGGAATTAAGTCTGCCGCACCGATCGTAACCAATATAAATAACAGTCGTATAAACCTATTGATTGGCGTATAATTCAGGGCCTAATAAATAAAATGAAATTATTATCATCAACCAGTTATTATAAAACTCAATAAATTGCGCTCGTTATTCTAATATTCAAATTGTCCGCGAGCCAACAAAGTGTTTGCGATTCGATAGTCCGTTTTTCGATGTCCGGATTGCATAAGAGACGATAATGCAGGTTTAGGATTTCCCGGCCGTGAGTAATTCTCCTCTCTCCCGTTCTTCTCTAATTGTTTTATAACAATCGCAGGATCTCTGTTCCGGATTGTTGCGTTTGTTCCCGGAACCTCAAGGTCATTCATTGAAATTGCGATTTCCCTGTTTTTCGCAGGAGTTCCTCTGTACGCCGTCCTTTTTCCGGAAAACAAATTACGGAAAATTCCAAATCGAAGCGGTAAATCGGACGGAACGAAAATGTTCGCCACATCCGAACGTTTTTTTAAGCGACAATCTCTCAATCGAAATGTCCACTCTCTGAAGCGTAACGATATTAAAAAGAATTTTTAAATAGATGGAAAACCACTTTTATGCGCAATAAATGCGACGGTCCGGAGAGTACGTCGAACCGCATTATATACGCCAAGTGTAAAATACCTCGAAGGATGAAAATCGTCAAGAAAACAAACTGGGACGTATAACGGTAAATGGTACTGAGATACCTGAGATAACACTGAATGGTATGAAAATCGGCTAATACCGATACCTAACGGAGGTTATACATTATTTAAAGGAATTTTAAAATATTTATTTTCCCCAACGGCATGAAAAGAGAATCTCTTGTAGTAGAAGTGTGTTGATCGGTTGTAAATCTTGTAAGAAAATATCGGTTCAAATTTTGTAGCCATTTCGCGAAAACAATTTTCAATCGGAAAATTATAGAAATAGTTTTTACTGTTCGATTTGGAATTTTACAAAAAAATTTTTTTTTTTTTTTTCGGACGGATATATTTTCAAACAACTGTTTTTCCGTGAATTTCACAAAGTTATTTTTCCGATGAACAATTTTGCGGCCCTCCAAAACAATTAAAATCAGTTTACGCTCCCGTTTATCGACCGCTTTCGATACATCGATATATCGATATATCGATAATTGCCCCGAAACAGACGATAGGAGATTTTATAAAAATCGGAATTTTTTAATTGTAGCGAAAAAATGCGGGCCGGTTTATTTGAATTGGTAATAATCTATTATCATACTAAGTCCGACTGTCGGACTTAGTCCGATATATCGTAATATCGATATGTATCGTCGTCGGCGAGAGATCGATAGTGTGACGCCCGATTTCGCACAATACGAGCTGAATTTCGAGTTGAAACGTTAATTGTCCAAGTAAAAGGTTTAAATTAGAAATATAACCCTTATATAAGCCTTTATAAAGGGTGGCCTATGTGAAAACAACGTCTGGACACGTTGGCGATAGATCGATATATCGATTCCTCCCCCGCACATTCTCGATTCGACCCTTAAATTTGGTGGTCCCCCAACCTAGATTCAACCCTTAAATTTGGATGGTTCCCCCAAACCTCCATTCAACCCTTAAATTTGGTCGTCCCCCAACCTCTATTCGACCCTTAAATTTGGTGGTTCCCCCCAACCTAGATTCGACCCTTAAATTTGGTGGTTCCCCAACCTCTTTTCGACCCTTAAATTTGGTCGTTTCCAACCTCGATTCGACCCTTAAATTTGGTCGTTCCCCCCAACCTCCATTCGACCTTTAAATTTTGTGGTTCCCCAACCTCCTTTCAACCCTTAAATTTGGTGGTTTTCTCCCTCCTCCCCAACCTCCATTCGACCCTTAAATTTGGTTTGCCCCCCCCAACCTCCATTCGACCCCGTAAATTTGGCTCCCCAAAACCTCCATTCGACCCTAAATTTAGTCGTTCCCCAACAACTATTTGACCCTTAAATTTGGTGGTTTTTCCCCTCCCAACCTCAATGCGACCCCTAAATTTGGTGGTCCCCCCCAACCTTAATTCGACCCTTAAATTTGGTGGTCCCCCAAACCTCCATTCGACCCTTAAATTTGGTGGTTCCCCTCACCTTTGTTCAACCCTTACATTTGGTGTTTTTATTCCCCTACAAGAGGTTCGCCGGCGTTTCTGGCCCCGCCTCCCCGGAGACGGTCCCCGGCATTGAACCCCCGCCGATCTGTATACTAGAGTACGGTACTGTACCGTAGCGTACCCCGGGACTATGGTGGGAGAGGCAGAGGATGGTTGCCACACCCCCCCACCCCACCCTACGCGGGGGCTCTCTCTCTCTCTCTCTCTCTCTGGAGTATAGAGGAGGCGGTGGAGCGAGCGAGCAGTGTCAGTACCGCCTCCGGCCCAGTCTACCGGCTATATTTATTGGGGTGGACGGCCGCTCCTCCTGCCCCCGGCCCCCGCATACCAGTCGCCAACGCATTATACGCACAGTAAGTTTTCAGTCAAAAACTCCCCCCACCGACCGTTTCCCCGTGTTTCCAGCCGATTCCGGGTACGGACGATAATCGCGAAACACCCCCCACCCCACCGCAACTCCGCAATTTCTATATTTTTCATCCCTCGGCCCCGGGAGCCATTTTTCACCGTCCTACAGTAGGGTTTTCGGCCCGAATCCAGTCTCGTCCATTGTCGGACCTTCGAAGCAGGCCCTCCCGGGTGTATTTTCGCGGAAAACGTTCACCAACCCCCAACCCCCGCCCCCAACCCCCGACGTTGCCCAGAATATTCCTATCGTCATTTTGTCCGTCATATATGAAATAGTCGAGTTGGCACGTAACGTCCTTCTGACCGGGCCCCCCGTCCCCCGTCCGGGGTGAGCTGCCAGGTGTGCGTAACGCGGACGAAAATATCTTTTAGAGATCGTAGCATCTCCCCCCCCAACGTCACCGTCACCATCACCACCTGTCCTCCCTCCTACCCCCAGGAATGTGTGTATATCGATCAAGAAGAGATGTCTGTCGCCATTTTATACAATATCCGGGGTGGGGGGCTACCAAATGTACCCCGGGGAATACTTCCGTCCTCCAACCCTTTGAGTGTGAGGGTGGGGGTGGTTAAACCTATCGGACGTCGGTCTTCGGCCCGCAAGCCTCGTCCATACTAATGCACGGCTATTTCCTCCTACTCCGTATTTCCGGACCCCCCACCACCAACCCTCCCCGCCCCCTCCCTCATTATCCTCTTATAGCCGGCCGAAAGGTGAATTATATTTATAACTGTCGGCCGTTTTCTGTCTTAACGACGGCCTAATCGATTGAAGGGCCGCCAGTCACTGACCTTTCGATTTCCGCCCCTCCCCGCCGCACCCCAACGCACCCCTCCCGGTTGAGTTGGTATCGATCAACCATCCTCAACCCCTCTCATTCACTCTTTCAGTCGTTACCAGCCTTAGAATATACATATTCTATTTTATATATT